>MVJL01004409.1:0-12334 GCA_002156465.1 Macrocentrus cingulum
GGTTAGTATTTTACTATTGAGCTATTATCTCAAAATTATATGTTTAATCGCGTTTTACTACAAAATTTCGGTAATACGGTGTTCCAGATCATGACAATGAAATGTACAAATCCCACGGCGGAAAATAAGCAGAACGTTATGGACGATTTGAAAAAATCTTTCTTGAACAGGCGAAAATGGATATTGACCGCAACTCCGACGATATCTGAAATTTTCGAAAAATATCCGCGTCTAGAAGATTATGATGGGCAAATGGTTAGTACAATTGCCGGAAAAAATAATTAGTGTCGACAATTAAATGACATTTTTATGATTTTTTGTCTATGTAGCTAGTCGACGAATTTCAGCATCTCTACCCAGAGTACGATGGGTTATTTCTGAGGAAATTCCCTACATTTTACACGCCGAGAATCCTAAAATATGCGCAAAAGTGTCGCCCAGAAATCGTTAAAGCCACACGGGTCATCAAAAACGGTACGATTTCAGTATCAAAATAATGCTTTATCAGAATTGATTGCTTATATGCATACATTCGTTTTTCAACAGATCATCTGAGAGCTCTCTCGATACTTGCTGCGCTGCTGCCGGTGAGCAACGCTACGAAAAGTAAAAAAAAATCTTCTCAACCTAAAAAAAATACAAGCCAAGTGAGTATTTAATTTTGTTTGTTCAAGACTAGTTAAATTGACTTATCCATTAATAATTTTATTTTTCAAATTATCGACGAAAAATTCAGTGGACTCGGAGACAGAGGAAAACTGCAGTGAAATAAAAATACCAAATCCTTTTTTGATACAAATCCTTCCGGTAAGAGAAATTTACAGAATAACTAACAAAAGAATTGCTTACACGACATTATCAAATAATTGGTGTTAACTATTACTTTATTTTATAGGAGGGGACGTCTTTAGAGAACTTCGTCAAGGAATTTAGGGCAAAAATGAAGACAAATGTGCAACCGTACATAATTCAGATCAATGGTCAACAGAAAAATATATTTTTCATACAGGGAGATGGCTGGTTCATTAGCATTCCAGGAAAAACTGATCCTGTTGTCACATTTGATATTCTCTACAAGTGCTACTACGCTTTGAATCTGTGCTATCCGGAAAATTTGAAAAATTTTTATGAGTTTATGGACCGTTTTCTTTTCAACACATGTAAAACGGCACCGGCAGTAGTAACTTCTGTGAATATAAATATTTCTAATGTTAGTTTGGATGATGAAGACTCTGAGTAAGAAGAGTAATTAGAATAATTTTATTTCATTTAACATTAATTTTAATGATTAGTGATTATTATAAGTAACTATTACTATTGAGTGACTGATTATATCTACCGATTGTCATTGTGACGTTTTTTTTTTTGAAAAAATTTGTATTCTGGTGGATGTTAATGTTGTGACGATTATTACTGGTTAAATCAGGACATTTATGACTGATTCAATCAGTTGTAGGTACCGAATTTTGATTGAACTGATCTTATCAGCGGCCCAATGACTGATTTAATCAGCCGTTGATACTCAACTAAAATGTCACTTATTAAATCAGCAAACTAATGACTGAATGAATCAGCTTTCCCACTTAATTTGAATTGGACTGATTCAATCAGTAAAATGAGTTGATGTTAAGTAAAATGACTGTATGAAACAGTAGTATCCAACTGTTTGTCAGTTGCACACTTTTCACTATCAACTTCAGTTAATATAAACTGCAAATCAGTAGTTTCCTACTGATTGGGTTTAAGAGAGATAGCATTGGCGGGCTGTTCAAAGTTTCTTGAAAAAATATTTTCCAATGCTACATAGAACCCCAGTCCATAAAAATTGGAAACATTTCCATGTTACATGGAAGCCTGTTTTACGCACCTGAAAAGTCACTTTTTTCGGGTACTTCCATGTTACATAGGACTGGCTCTTATGCATTTCTCTCCGTGTAGCAATAACTCGCTTTGAGGCTGCGCTAGCGAGAATCTGGTCGGCATTGTTTCGGGCGACGATGTTACTCTGGCCCTCGGAATACGCTATGTCGTGTTCTTTGCAGGCAGCGAAGAGTGATTTGATCTTACCATTATCAGATGATAATTTACTAAATAAAGGCCGAAAGGAATCTGAATACGTCGCGCATACAATGCCAGTAGATGAAGGGAAGGAAGAACACCATGAGTCCCGCGAGATTCGTGACATGGACATGGAATTGAAAAATTTGTTTAAGTGTAGTAGTTAATTGATGTTGCTTACTAATTCAATTTTGATTATTTGTTCGATCTATTAATTTTAGTGACACTAGAAAATACAGAGCTATTTGCTCAACTAGCTAAATTGGGAAAGAAATTCAATGCCCAAAAAAGACATGCAAATGACGATGATAAACTGGTAATATCGATGACATTCTATTCGAAGCAATTCGTGCTGTGGCCTTAACTTCATTAAATATTAAGATTTAGGATTTTAAGTGAAATTATATCCTAATTCTAATATTTTTCTGACCGTTGGGCAATTTGATCTGATGAAATCTCTAGAACGAAAAAAAAAAAAAAAAACAAAAAAACAAAAAAACAAAAAAACAAAAAAACAAAAAAACAATTACATCCGAGAATTAATCCTACAAATTTTTAATAACGATCATCTGATGCCATTTACTGCAGAATAATTATGCAAGGAAATGCCCGTGTTGAGAAAAGCAATCATGGGTAAATATTTGATACAACTTTCTCCAAACCGGGGCAGTGACAGCCGCTCGGTCCGTGCGTAGCTCGGGTGTTCACGCAAGCTAAGCACGATTGAGCGCCGTCCGTAACTGGTTGGGTGAACGCTTAGCTACGCGCTGGGCTTTAACGGAATTGACTTTGCCAAGGCGTGGGTTAAAGGATCCAGTGATCGGAAATAAATGAAAAATTTACCTCCGATCAATCGGACTTCGTCTATGCCGACTGTACTAGCATGAGTTTTTTCTGTGGTTTCCCCATGCTACGGCTTAGGCACCGGGTAAATGAGTACAGAAAGCACAAGTCGGTCCAAAGCCCTACGCCCAGGGCAGAGCAAGCCCAGAAAACGTCAAGTTTAAAAACGCCGAGTAAAAACAGCCTCTTGTGACAGGCAAGTGAGCCTACAGACAAGTATAAAATAAAATAAAAAATATACTAATAAATGGAACCTTCTCCAAACCAATAAGTAAATTATTTATTTATTTATTTTTTCTTCATTTTTTCCCATGTTATTATTTTTATTGTGTTCTGGTTTATAGGTCATTAAAAAAAACTTCGATCAGAAATTTGCATTGCTAATCTCAATCGGATAATAAATAAAAAAATTGAAACTCTTCGAAGAGCAGAGATAAAAAGTACTGCATCGACTCATGATACAGATAAGAAATCCAAGGAAAAAGCCAATATGAATATTAATAATATTGAATGTGAGAGAGAAAGTGAGTATATTATTCATTCGGAACAACCTCCTGTTTAACGCCAAAAAAGTATATGATAAATGATAAAATCTGAGCCTGAATATGATAAAATTGAATATTATTCAATACCTTATTTGTATTGTTTAACTAGGCCTTGACGAAAAAATATGACTGGAAATGTTATTTGCAGTCATATTTTCACACTCTCAATCAGGCGCCAATGCCTCAGTCAGTCGAATCGCAACAACCACAATCCACGACTTGCCCACCCGATTATCAACAGTCCTCTTATTTTAGGGATTTTCATCATGGTAACCAAACGCAGATGTCTTATTGGCAAAATGAAGCAGCCTGTTATGATAATCATAATTATTGCAATCAATTTCCACACTTCTAATAATACCCCGGAGTCTGCATCATTCTATTCGTACGACAATAGTAAATACACAACGCCACATCCACAAAAATATGGTCCCTCCTATGCTGATCTTGGAGTTGTTGATAACCGGAGTAAAAAAATTTCATGATAGTTCGCTCGTGGTTCGTACGACAATCCGAACTCAGTCTGAACCACATCTGAACGTCTACGTCGATAAAGACTGAACCGCGTCTGAACCACACTTGAATAGCGAACAAACTCGACCGAACACACGCGACTGAACCACGACCGAACGACATCCGAACGCGCGCGCGTCCACGAAAAATATTTAGGGATTGAAAAATGTTATAATAAATTATAAATTATAAATGATTATTTCGGTCCATCATTAGTTCTATTTATTTATTACAAAAAGTAGTTAAAAGTTAAATATTGTCATTTTAGAAAATCATGAGATTGATACTGTAAAATCTCTGATTGACTGTCGTTGATTTGTTCATTTTGAGGTAATACATTGCATCTACGTTGGATTGCATATTAGGTGAATAAGTTGGATAATGACGAGGTGGATAAGGCGTCGGTGGATAAGGTGTTGTCGGATAAGACATAACATTGTCAGCGGTATTAAACTCGTCCGTAAAATTATAGTGTGGCTGATTATAATCTTGATTAGGTCCGTAAAATTATTCGGCTGTGGGACTTGTGCCGGTGGGACACCGTAATGCAATCGATTTGGGGAATAAGGAGAATTATCATTTTCCCTTACATTCCGTTGGTATCCATTCAAATCATTTGTCATATTCGTAGTGGTGCTCAATTGTTGCAAGGTTTGCTGCGAACTGCTGGCCATCGTTGATTGAATGTCCTGTTGGGTGCGGTTCAAAGTTGATGGCATCTCAAGTTGTTGTGCATCTCTTGACTGAACTACAGAAGTGTTTGCACTGTTTACTTTGTCAACTGATGGTCCTGAGACACTTGGAGAAGTGTTTTCATTCCGCACTAACGACTGAGGACGTGATGGACGCTGAGCCGACTTTTCAGGTGCTCGTTGATCAGCTGAACTAGTTTCAGCATTAGCTCCTTCATTTAGTTGACTGCCTGATTCTGAGTCACAACTGGAAGTAGAGTTTTTATTTCGCACTGCTGACTGAGGACGTTTGTCAGGTTGGGACGGACCTGTTTGTTGAATTTTAAAGTTGTCTCGATTATTGATCTGACTATTGAACCCTAAAATAGTGAGTCAAATTAATATGTAAAGCAGTTGGTGAATTATCGGCATCAGAAAGTGGTAATGGCATACCGTGTCAAAGAATCTCGGGTTGATTTATCTAACATTTCTCCAGCAATGACAAATTTGAAATAAAAACCTGATACGATCCCATTGAAAATACTATTATGAAATTGATAGATTAAAAAGTGCATACCATCTCCATTTTTCTCCAAACGTTTTTTTTTTCCTGACTAGCTGCAGCACGGTGGGGGTTTTCCTCTCGTTCTAGCTCGATTTGTTCGGAATTTTTTTTAGGTTTTGAGGTCTTTTATTGAGGATAGTAGTATATTGGGTTGTTGCCATTGAGGTGTCGAAGGCTTGTTACTGATATCCTATAATAATTGACGGATAATTAGAGTCATGGTAGCTTATATTTGTGAGTAAAATATACTTCACCTATTCTTGCTTTTCTCAAGTTTGGATTTTTTTCGTTCAAATTCTCCGCTGAGTCATATTTCGCAAGTTCCTCATCGTCAATCAAATCAAATAACAGTTGCCTGACCAATGTTTTATTATTTTTATTTGAAACTGCTTTGAGATAATTCAACTAAGAAGCAGGTAGAAATATATCAGTCCCAGGAAAGAGCTCAATCTAACAAAATGAGAATGTAGCAAACAGGAGCACAGGAATTTAAAAAGCAAATAAAAGTGTTACATGCACAATCATCTTGGTAACGGTTATTGTCACTAGTCTTATATTTGAAAGTTGTGCTTGCATTGAATTGTATTTTGCAAACGTAACAAAAATCGGGGTTTTACGCCAAGATAATCGGCACCATGCCGATTATTACATAAGAAAGTGATTTCGATTTAGAGTTTGACTGTAGTTGTCGGAAAATCGTTGCGGAAAATCGTTGCGAAACTTCCAATTTGGATAACGAAATAGTAGCGTCGTCAAAGTCACGACAATCTAAAGCGTTCGAGGACAAAAAAATTCTTCCAACGCTAGAGAGAAAGTTGCCTGAAGTTGATTTTTAAAAATGTGGAAAAGTTTTCTCATTTCAAATTACAACTGGATTTCAAGCGGCAAATCTACATGCGCTTGTCATCCTTCGAGGAGAGAAAAGCGGAGATCATGGTTTTTCACGAGATGTCTCTCGTGGTGCATTCCTCGACGACTTGAGGGAAGCCGTCGAGAGATTGCCAAAATTAAATCATACACGGGCTATGAGACAGCGGATGGTGTCTGATAAATCACAGAAGTCGATTTTAAAAATGCTTCGTGCAGATATGCCCGAAATAATAAGAAATTTAGAAAGAATTCAGGAGGAGCGCAAGCGGCCAATATATATTTACATGAGTTATTACCACGGTGCAAAAGACAGAGTTACTGATCAATTGGAAAAAATTTCTCGTCTTGTGGCTGGTCCTGATTTATTATTTGTTCAGGTGCATCTCGGATTTTATGGGAAAGCTCATGAGTCGTATGGGCCAACCCAAGTTTTAATCAATTTAAATGAATTGCCTTCCATCACAGAAGAGCATCTAGTTGGTGGGATGCATAAATATTATGTGTACAAGGAAGCCAAGGAAGATGTCGAAGATGAACAAGTACATAACAAATATGTTAACGCGGGTGTGCTGTAGACGGCAGCACCTCCCGGTCGGCTTTTCGGCGGCCTCGGCTCGACTCGGCGAGCATCGAGGAGGCTCGGTTCACGGCCAATATGGCCACCTGTCTACGGATATCTTTCGCAACGGCAACGTGTTAAAAATTGTAATCGGTTTTCATCACGGCTTTATCGAGCGGATTAATCTAAAACGATCGGCTTAATTTCTTCGTATTAAACTCGCGGATCTAATCATCTAATTATTTTCGGGGTTTGATAAGTGGAAGTGTATAAAAAAACTAAAAACAATACTCGGCTACCTCAAACCACGTTGTTCAACGGTTTGATGGGTGCTACAGGTTTAATTCGGAGAATTATTTCATTATTATCGGTTTCTCGTCACACAAAACTCATCCTAAATTAACATTAAATCTATCCAAATAGTTCTTAAGTAAATATTGTACAATTTTTTGAGGCCTTCTGCCTGAACAGGTGGCATTTTGCCACGCTGTAATAAAGCAGTGTTATTTAATAAATGTTTGCCTTTTTTTTACTGACTTTTTCCGACGGGTTGCTTTAAACCAGAGTTCCGGGTTCAAGCGGCTATTTTCAACAGGATATGTTTCCAATATATTTGCTGTAGCCTTCAGTTTCTTTATCTTTTATCTACATGCATACAACCCAAGGTTCCACCAAGTCAAGCGGTGCCATGTATTTTCATTTTCCACTCATTTATTGCTGGGTGGAGGTGAATGTAATGTCAAGTACGGCAAACATTCTCGCAATACTGCTGCAATGGTCAAATCGTGGTTTGAGCGTGTATTTAGCTATACACTGACAGAAAATAATGGTGCTGAGTGCCATACTCGTATAGCATTTTGGGTGCATACCCGAATTATGTGAAATTCCACAATATATTTGGGCAATATTTACCATACGCATAGCTGAAAATGCTACACGTATGGCTCATTCTCTCATACTCATAGTATGGTACATAATACTACACATTTGGTAATCGTTACTATACTAGCAAGACACACGTCGTATACGTATAGCAATACGCCGCATGAGTGTATAGCGACACATCGCATACGTATAGCAATACGTAGCATACGTATAGGAAAAAGTGATATACTGGGTAGTAAAAGTTGTCACATAGGTCACCATGTTCTATGTGGTGCATCTATGCCAGATGTGTGACTGTGTTGGGTATCCATGTGCAGGTCGAGCGCTTAAACCCCGCATTTAAGCAAAAAATACTATAGTTAAATGAGTTGACCGGTTGGCTGCGGGGTAAGACGCTAGTCTTGCAACGCGGAGAACCGAGGTTCAAATCCTCATGGCGGGATTTTTTTCATTCGGAAATTTCCCCGCCCTATCGGTGATATCAAATTCTGATACCTCGATGATTACAATTGCAAGAATAAAATCACTTTAGACAAAAAAAAATCCGTGGTAAATATAATATTTTTTAAGATGATAATACTCGTGCTATACGGATAGCATTTTGTGCTATACGAATTGCATCCTGTGCTATACGGATAGAATTTTCTACTACACAGTATGGTACTTTTCACTATACGGCATAGCATATTTTACCAGTCGTATGGCAGATTTTACTAGTATAGAATAGCATTTTCTACCATATTTCGGTTATACACCCAAAATGCTATATAATATGGCACTGCGTACCCTACTAGAATGGCGCTCAGTACCATTATTTTCTAACAGTGTATGATAGATTTGCCAGCCGGTTTGCCGCTACGTCCTAAGGTAGTGGTAACAGCTGATACAGTAGCAACTTTACAAGGTGCCTTGGAAAATATTCGAGAAAAACTACTCCGTGAACTTATCAGCAAGAAAATCATTTATTTTACTGACTGCGATCTTTACAAGCAAATGGTGTCCAACGTGCGGAGTAGTTTGGTAAGATAAGAACAGGTGTATGAAGATCATGTCAAGTTGAAGCCGTACACTAAACATGAATAATACAAGGTGTTTCAAGCGGAGAGCATCCTATTGGAGCAGATATTTGGTGAGCGGGCCACTCCAGACGTCTTCCCGTTCACTCTATCAAAGCGATCATTTTTTGGACCACTTCATGCTTTTAAAATCAATCATGAAATGATCCGCAATGGCGATTTACTGGATTACATATTTTCAATGCGGTCGGAGTATCCAGAAACCGACTCTAACGCACTACTGAATGACATTTCTGAGGTATATTATGCGGATTTAACTGCTTCCAATGCGGGAGAGAAGGAAATCAACATTCGTAAAAGATGTTATTTATTGTTGGAATTATTGGTGCAGTATGCGTTTGAAAATTGGGGAGGATCTTACGACAGAAGTCGTTGGAGTAATATTCTAGTGCCGAAAGCAATGAAAAAAAAAAAGTGTGTATGTGCAATCAGTACACACGGTTGAAGTGAAACTTCTCGTGTGTACGTAAGTTGACACTTTTTTGTGGCTCTCCCATAAGAGCCTGTGTTAAAATTCTCAACTTTACAGTAAAATTATAGTTTAGTTTATTCAATATCCAGACGGTGAAAAGCTTTCATATTTGAAATATAATTTTATAAGTGATTAATTTCTGTGAAAGAAAATACTTTATGACGCAAAGTTGGAAATGGCTTTTTAACTTATAGAAACGCTCCAACCTCCTTAACATTGGTGAAAAATGCGAAATAATTCCCCCTGCAGAGCGAGTCGCTCCGCTACGTCAATGTGTTAGTTCTCTGTCAGCTGGGCCCTGTACAAGGAACCAACACATTGAAAAGTGGAAGGTGCAGAAACTTATGCACCAAGCGACAAGTTTGAGGCGCTGGCGGAGTTACGCTGATGGAGGGGGAAAAACGTTACAGGCCAGCGCACAGCCTCCCATAAGGAGTTTCACTTCAAAAAGCTTTTGTTAAACATAAACCAACAATTTATATCACCATTGCAAAACCCCCGCAAACCATCACCAAGGATTTGTTCGACCAATACACAATTGCTGGTGAACTAATGATCAATTTTTGTTTTACTGCAGATGAGCAAAGTGATAAGAATGTTCGCAGTTCCATGACTAAATTAATTGATGATTCCGAAATTGAAAATTTTCCGTTTGAATTCAACAAAACTGGTCCTCATGATCACAAGTGTAATGCTTGGATCACTGTTGACAAACAGAAATACGGCAAAGATAATACTACCAAGGATTTGTTGTATTCGTCGGTAGAGCGGAGGAATTTGAATTTGAAGCATGTGGTAAAACAGTAGATGCGAGAAAAGATGGATATTGTGCGTGCAAGTAAAGGAAAGAATGTGCCTCCAGCGACTGTTACCAACGAGGAGGTCGGTTCATCAGGGCCGGCTCTGCGGACTCGTCAACACGCAGTAGCAGCGGAGGGAGCTGTTTCTGGAGAATTTGATTTAAGGTTGCTCCGTGTTTGCTGATTCTTCTTTATTGCCATCTACTGAGGACAATTTGGACGTACCAGAACTACAATCACGACACATTGGTCTATATAGCAGGCCGGTCATTGATTCTGATTCCGAGTCGGAATAATACACATGAAGATTGAAGATTGTATTATTATTATTGAGACTATCGTTTTAGAGATATTTTGATGTATTTTGGAAAGAAGAGACGATTCTTTTAATATGAAGTGTTTTATGATTTTTTAAAAATTTTTTAATGTATATTTTAAAATACGATTATTTTTATATTTTTTTAAAGTAAAACTTCTTATGAGAGAGTGTGCGCTGGCCTGTTACGTTTTTCCTCCTCCATCAGCGTAACTCCGCTAGTGCCTCAAACTCGTCGCTTGGTGCATAAGTTTGCGCTCCTTGCACTTTTTAATGTGTTGGTGCCTTGTACAGGGCCCAGCTGACAGGGGACTAACACATTGACGTAACGGAGCGACTCGCTCTACACAGGAGAAATTATTTCGAATATTTCACCAATGTTAAGGAGGTTGGAGCGTTTCTATAGATTAAAAAGCCATTTCCAACTTTGAGTCATAGAGTATTTTTTTCACATAAAATAATCACTTATAAACTTATATTTCAAATATTAAAGCTTTTCACCGTCTAGTTATTGAATAAATTTACTGTAAAGTTGACAATTTTAACACAGGCTCTTATGGGAGAGCCACAAAAAAGTGTCAACTTTACGGCAAATTTATTCAATAACTAGACGGTGAAATGCTTCATATTTAAAATATAATTTTACAAGTAATTAATTTATATAAAAAAAAATACTTTATGATTCATAGTTGGAAATGGTTTCTTAACCTATACAGAAACGCTCCAACCTCTTTAATTACAATTGAAGTACAATACGATCTATAAATTTCAATTTCTGCCACGAGAAGTTTCACTTCAACCGTGAGTGCTGATTGCACACACACACATTTTTTGCATCTAAATTTTCAAGCATATTTTTTTTTTATTGATAATATTTAGAAAAATTTTTTGTATCGATTTTTTTTTGTATCGAGTTTATTTTTTCGAATATTTTTTTGTACCATCTATTGTAAGATTAATTGTTAGACTAGTTGTAAGAAAAAAGTTGTAAAACCACCGCAGCTAGAGTTTATTCGATCTGTAAGGTGCGGTTTTTTGAATTGATCAACGCAGAACGTGCTGTGAATCAAGAAGGTTTGAATTTACGACCTTATTGTTCTCCCAGACTCCTTATTTCCACCGACAATGCCATTATTATAGTTTTTCGAATATGTACTATTTTATTAATTTGTCTTAAGTCCTTCGAGCCTTAAGGCTATTTCGGGACCAGGGGGTAATAGGCGGGAGCAAAATACTGGAAATCGCGCTTTGTTAAGAACGATTTTACTTATTTTCCTATCAATACTTTGTACAATTTTGCTGATCGTACGATTTGGAAAATATTTCCCGAAACTCCTACAACCAACAGAAATGTTGCTTTTTAAGCACGATTTCACGTTTTTATTTATTTTTTCATGGTAAATAGGCCTTTTTTCCCTCGGGATCATCAAGTCAGAGTCAATTCAATGTGAAAATGATTTTTTTAAAAGATTCCGGTTTTTTTTTTCTTTTTTTTTCTCGTCAAAAGTCTCTTTCCATTAACTATACTTTATCACTTGCATTTTATGAGCGGCAGAGCGCAGCTTCGGTGGATTAGTCGGCCTTGCTTCTTGGTCATACACACTCCTTTAAAATCGTCTTTTTCCTCTTTTTCTCACGGTTTTTAAAAAAAGATCACTTTTTTCTACTCGATTGCACGAAGTCAAAGTCAATGCTCCGTGGCGACGGTTTTTTTACAAGATTTCCTTTCTTTCTGCACTTTTTCCTCGTTAATACTTCTTCTATCGACAGTATTTTATTACCAGCACTCTGTCAGCGCTGAGGCGCAGTTTCGGTGTATTACCAAAATCAGAAACAAGGCTCTCCATAACATTGACAACCACAATAAACAACCGTTCAGAGAAAAAAAAATTTTTGTAGTTTAAAAGTGCAGTACACGTGTTGAAAATGCCGAAAGAGCGGAACGGATGGATAGAAGTTGTTTTAATACTTATAAAAAATCTTCTTCTCGTAAGTATTTTTCCCGAGGGAATACTTTAGAAACTATGTATTAAGATCAGAATATTGTGGGAATATGCCATTTTAGACAATCGTAGGGGGATTGATTTACGTCTATTCCCTGCAGATTATGCTAGACGGTAATAGGAACTTTTTCATTTTTTCCACTTGTTTTTTTTTTTTT
>MVJL01004412.1:0-19173 GCA_002156465.1 Macrocentrus cingulum
ACAATAAAATATAAAACCATGATTACCAAGACATAAACAATCCACAGTGGTCGCTGATGACCTAAGATGTTATAAAACGACCTAAAATAAAATAAATAAAAAAAAAAAAAAAAGTCTGCTTAACTTTCTAATTCACAAAATTTCACTCCTATATCAGACAAAAACATTTACGAGCATCGCGTATACACATGAAAAATAAAAATATATTCACATAATTACATTTTCACTCATGACACACGAGAATAATTTGTTTATTCTTTAGAAAGCTAGTGAATATAATATTTCCAAGATACAAATGAACACTAATAGCGTTGTTTAGCGTAGAAAATAAAAAAAAAAAACAAACGATTAACTTCGGCAAATTATATAAACAAAAGAACAAGTGAATGGAATAAAATAATTCTATTAATAAAAATAGGTAATTACAATTATTTCTATCAAGGATATTGCACACATTGCGTCTGAGTTTATGAGGTGAAGCAAACAAAATTTAAATTGCGAATACGCGAGAAATCACGTCGTTAGGCGAATTATCCTCCAATTTCATTTTACCGCATGGCACGCGGACAAGAGGGAGCACTCCGGAAGATTCGAGTATAGTACATGTATACAGTTGTGCAGGCAGAATTCCATTGGCAATGTAATTCCACCCCTCGAGCACGCCCACCTGATGACGTCTATTTCGCACGACAGGCTCGACGTCGCGTATTCCTGCTGCTGCTGCTGCTGCAATGTTGCAGAATAAAGTGAAGCAAGGACGATCGCGCGTGTCTTGTCATGTCCTCGGTGACCTTATTACCTTCAACTAGTCCACCAGACTTCACGTAATACCATGATATCATCGTCCGCAATATACAAATAGATGTGACGACTTGAAAATTTTTTTATAAAGTCAATACAGTTGTTTATATATTAATCAATTCATCACTTTTTTGACATTTTTATTTATTTTCGACCCTTTTCATCACACATGAGTAATTACATCACTCTGGACAATTTTTAACTGAGAAAAAAAATTTTTTTTTTCTGAGTAACAATTTTTTTTTACCGTAAAATAGTGATTGAAAATATTTTTAAAGATATTTTTTTTTATTTTCACGGAAAGGTATAAATTCTTCAAATTTTTTTCTCAATATTAAAGAAAGTTTGACGTTTCTATATTCTAAATATAAAATAAGAATTTTATGATGGTAATTAACGCGGCATTTCTAATCACGGTAATTGATGAATTTTTGCCTGATAAATTGAGCATAAAATACCTTAAAAAAAGCTAATCACCGTATAAATTAGAATGACAATGAGATTAAAAGCTCGTGCAAGCCAATTGAACTCTTCGATCTAGATTCTGCGTAACAAATGAGGTAAAAAGGGTGGAAAAAATGAGTAGAGCTTGACAGTCAATTTGTTAAATAGCCGAGTGTTCGAAGTGTGCTTTGAAAAATCGCTGCAGTTTCTCAGGCAATTTCCAAGGCAGAGTAGGAAAAAAAAATAGAATTTACTCTCCACCACTCTCTAAAGCATTACCCGCGCTCCGTCTCGAACTCTCTTCTTCCTCTCGTGGAGGCCGGAAAATATTGCAAACTTTACTCACTACAATTTTGAAGTGTTTTCTCCGCGACACTTGAAGCGTACGTACTAAGTACGACGGTTTTAAATTTGTTCTGTCTCGTTTTCGTCGTTGTCGTCCTCGCGTTCATACTTATTCTGTCTGCCACTCGGTTCGTTGAGTCGATAGAAACCTCAGAACCCCGCGACTTGTACAAACTTTGCAATTTATTTATTTTACTTTTTTTTTCCTTTTTCAAAATAAAATTATAGAGCAGAAAAACAAACCAATGTAAACGTTGAAATATAAAAAAAGCTTTTCAGTTGCAACCTCTATTAATCTTTATATCCACCCTTTCAACTTCAAAAATAATCAAAATTGAAAAAAAAAAAGGATTTTTAATCGATTATTCCACGTGATTCAAAAAAGCATATTGCTAAAAAATTGAGATTTGTGATACTTGATAATATCTTGATAAGGATGCAATTTAGATAAATTTTGTTAAGAACTTTTTTTGTAGTTAATAAAATTCTCTGTAAAAAAGTTGCCTTGAAAAAAATTTGTATTTTTAATAGTTTGCGAGATATTTTGTTTTAAAACAGCAAAATAATTTTTTATAAATGCTGTTTTTTACTTTGGTCACACAATATACCGAAGATTGAACGCAAATATTTGTTTAATGTACTTTATAGATTATTTCAACGTGTGTAAAGGCATTATAGACTATTTCTCATAGTAGAATAAGTGTTTGAATTAAAAAAAATAAATAAGACATATTAAGGAGTGAGGTTGTATATTGGAGAGTGAAAATACAGTTTATTGCCTTATTGCAGAGCAAAGTCGTCAGCAAATCTGCAAGAGTCCGCGGGCAAGGACTACTTAGCCTCTCGAGAGTTTCGAGAGTGTGGGATAGTTTGAGTACCAACTAGGGATGCTATTGGCGGTGTACTGCTGCTAACGCTTCGCGTTATCTAAGTGCATTAGACCGTGAAGGGTGGCCGTCGACAAAGGCGAAATGCCTTACCACCCCCAGATGCGCCTAACTCACGCTTGAACTCTTGGAGAGGCTGTGCTGATGCTGCCCGCGTGCCGTTTGTAGTCCACACTGGCGCATCTGAGCCTCACATGAACGATATGCGGGCTTCTATGTTTATATATACTCGATTCGGATTTAATAGCCGGTTAATTTCACCCTGGCTGCACTTACGCCCTTCTTTCACGCTCGTAGCTTCTGCCATATGTGTGGAAAAAAATCATCTCAACTTTTATTTCCAAAATCTCATAAAAATTCTTAATGAGCTGTTATATTATCGTCACCAAAAAAATCACAATATTTTATGGATACTATAATTTTTTTTTATAAATCAGTTTTCACTTGATTTAATAAAAATAATTAAGAATTTTGTAATGCACTCAAAAATTTTATACCTTAAATTTTTTATTTAATAAAGATGTTATATAAAAGATGTAAAATAAGAATAGCAATGAAAAAAAAAAATTTTTTTTCAAGCTCAAACTATTGTCGAAATCGTTTTTGATTTTTTTTTTTTTTTTGATTTTTCAAATTATACAGAGCATGATCTTTATTTATATTTTTATAAATCATAAAAAATTGTTTTAATTAGATTGATATTAAAAATTTTGAAGAAAATTCATGTAAAATCGAATAATAATCTAAACGTGAAATTTAACCTTTGATGCATGAGTCTGAGAAATTTTTTTTCGATTTTGTCTGTGAAGAGTTCTGATAAATACAATTTTTTTTATTAAAAAATATTCTTTGAAACAATGCATCATTTTTGATATTTTTAAAAATCATTCCTATTGTGAAAAAAAAAGGTATTTAAGCGCTCGATTAATATCGCGTGATGATAAAAGCCAAAAAAGCGTATATTTAAAATTATCTTGGTGCTTTAAATCAAAATATTTTCTAAACTATTGAAGATAAAATTTTTTTTCAAAAGATCTTTTTTGCAGAAAATTTTATTAGCTACAAAAAAGGTTCTTGACAAAATTTATCTACGTACATCCTTATTAAGATATTAGTCATATATGCCCTTTAGGTTAGCACGTGATATCATTCCAAAAATTTTGATGACGTTAATTTCCGGATTTTAATCTCTTTTGATAAAATTTAATTTTCCATGGGTTGTTTATTTTGGATTAAATTGACGAGTTATTTATCGTGATAATTATTCTGTTTATAAATATAATTGTATTTATAAAATTATTTAAGGAATGTAAAAAAATTATCATATGCAAAGTTCACAGTCAATGATTTAGCCATAATTTCCCATAACTTGAAAAACTACCTCCTTACCATTTATGACGAGAAAATACCCTACCATTAAATAAACTTCAAGATGACGACGCCCCCTAATTGTGCGCAAGGGTTTACGAATTTAATCCTCCCATGGAGGAATAGTGATGCTCTCCTGCTTCGACTTCCGTGTTTATCTGTGATGTATACGTGTTTTGCTGTATATATATAAGAGAATAATCCACGAGAACGCGCGACGACGAGCGTTGACCCTTCGCCATCGAGCATAGGTGTATATTTACTGATTCTGACCTTCAGCCAATTACTCCTGTGGATGGATATATAGTTTTACGACTTGCTAATTACTTCTCCTGGCGAGTCTTTATATCATTGAGAGTGAGAAAAAATTAATTGCAGGCAAAACAACGCCGCAGAACCAATTAATTGCTATTAAAATTTTCTTTTATTCGCATTTAATTCAAGACAATTTATCGTCTCGCCTATGCACAGTGGAAATCCTTTTTTAAATCGATTGATTTATACTTTAGCTCAATCAACAAACATCGGTAATTAATAAATTTAACACCGGTAACTATATATACATAAGACTTTTTGAAACAATAATTTCAAGGATTTTTAGATAATCTTGCTTATGAAATTTTTTTGTAAATTTTTCTTATCAATTGTAACACGCGATTTTAATAAATTATCATGAAATTGTTGACTAGTTAATAATTTTTATTTCGAGAGAAACGTGAATAATATTTATTAAAATATCGATTTATTTGACCTATTGACATTAAGTAAATAATTGCCTATTAATAAATGGATTATTTATTGATTTCGAGTGTCTAAAAAAATAATGAACGTTAAATAGGAATTTATTTCAACGTTGTATCCAGGAAGAATCGATCAATAATTAATGAGCTCAATGGAAATAAAATCTAAATTGTGGAAAAAAGATCGATAGAGCGAAAAAAAAAAAAATTTCGGGTTTCAAAATGAAAATTTTAGAAATTTTTATCATGATTAAGTATTAATTGAACTGATAGAAGAAGCCTTCACGTATTTACTCGTATAATCTAGTCAGAAATTTTACCGTGCTCTCTAGTACATTTTTTAAAGATCAATTTCAGTATTTTTACCGACAAAATTTTACCGTGCCAACTCGGATTTTGAATATACCATTATATAAACAATTACAGTAATCTTACAATGGTGCCATACAAATATTTTACCGTGCTATCTCGTATATGCAATTAATTTTAGAATAATATCTGAAAAGTAAGAAATATTACCGTGCTTGACTTTTTTAAAAATTACTAATAATAATAATTGACCCTCCCCTTCCACGTGAAAATCTATAGCAATAAATTGAACGTATCAGTATTAGACCGCGACTAAAAATTTTACCGTGCAAAAATTATTTTTGAATTTTTTTGCATAAATTTTACTCTCTTGTTCAAATATTTCGAATTTTTAACTTAGTACGATAATTTTCACATCAAAACTTTTACCGTGCATTTCTAAATTAAATTTTAATTGAACTTCGACTTTTATGCTACGACGATATATCAAAATGATTCGAATGATAAATCATAATTATAACGAATAACTGATTTTTATGCATGATAAAATTTCAATTTTTAATATCTCATTAAAAGCATTTGTAATTGACATTTATTGATAGTGAATGGAGATAAAATTTTCACACTTTTGAAAGTAAGTGGCCTTTGGTGAATGTAGCAACGCAATTTCGATGGTAATTTGACGTGCAGACAAGTGTCAAAATAGGGCTGGAAATGATGGCGCTGAATCCAAGCTAAATGATGAATATGAACTTGTGCGCGTGACTCATCCGTGTCAGCAAACCGACAGCACGTCACGCAGAAGAAGCGCACACTGCGAGAGAAACGAGAACGTAGCTGAAACCTCATCACCTTCCTCAGTCCGCCATTACGTCATGCCAACGTTCCGTGGAGTAACGAGCTTGCTTCCTCGAATCCCCCCGATGACTGACCCCCCTATTTACCGTCGAATTAAAAAATGCAAAATCAGTTTTGTAATTGCACTCTCTATCTCGGTGTGTTCATACTCTTGTCGCCTGCTTTAATAATTCACGGCATGCCTTTTACAGTTGCTGCTGCTGCTGCTGATGCGAATTTGCAAGACAAATTGACGGAGTTGGCGTAATGACGGGGCTTGTCAACTCTCTACGACAGCCATTAGAACTAGCACGAAAAGTGATTCAGAAACTTCTGAATAATGGAATCTTTGATTAAAGTTCATCGTCCTTTCCGTGTCGTCCGCCCCGTTAAATCATTCCATCACGATAGATATCTTTTTATCATTGAAGATCAGTATGACTTGCTTTTTCTCTCGCAATAGTTTCATTTGTAAATCAAATGTGCCAAATAAAAATTTTACTTGTAGTTTTTATACCGTTAAATTCGAAAGAATAATTCATAAATTTTTGTTTTTATCTATAAATTTGATCTCTAGAATTTTTTCCCGGCAATTTACTAAATTAATTTTTTATCTAAAGTGCCTTCAACGAATTTATCTGCAAATTACCGCGACAAAATCCTCGTATAAACATCAGACATGTCCTGTCATTTTCTGAAAAGTTGTATATAACATTTATTTTCTATATAGATTAAATTTTGCGATGATAAATCGATAAAAAGTATTTTTTTTTATATTCGATTTAGATGAAAAGTTTGATATTTCGTTCTGTTGCGAGGAGATAAGTAGATTTTTCCGGAAAAATGAACAAGCGCATACACTCAATCTTCTTCAATATAGCGAGGTGTCACTTTTTTTTTTTAAATGTCATTTTTTCCTCTTTTATAGAGAGACGAAGAATCAAATGGTCCGCAGAAATGTGAATAAAAATATAAAATAGAATATTTAAAATACCTTTAATATAATAAAAAATGATAAAATCTGAATTATACATAAGTTATTAATAAAGCGGAATAAGAATTAATTTTTTCTCTGATCATCCACAGTAGAAAACAAATAAATATCATGTTTTTTATTTTATGTTATTGAGATGACTTATTGACAGCTGCCACGAGCGAGAGAGAACAAGGTTAATGCGATTAAATCTAAAAGTATGATTTTTAGAGAAAGTTTTCTGTATATATATGTACGTATAATTTTGAGCTATAGATCTGGTTATAGGGATTGGTGTTGAGAAATTCTGGATTGTATAACACATAGATATTCATGTGTTTATCAGTGAATAAATAAAACAGTATATTAAAGGTACAATGAATTATTTAAACGGGTTTTAGTTGGATATTATCAAGTGAAAAAGGTCAAAACTTTCTGTGAACTTTCGAGATTATTGAACTGCTCTTCTAGGCAGATGTATCTAAATTATACAACACCAATATCTCAATCTACTTTTATTATTTATCGTAATTACCATTATTTTTGTGATACGACGATTGTAAAAATTTTACTGTGTTCAATTTATATAGATATAAATAAAGCCTTTAAAACATCCTAAAAAAATCTATTTATCCACGATATTTTTTCTACAGTTGTAGTTTAGAGTCCCAAAAACACTCAAAAAAATTAGGAACCCTCTTAGCATCGTTTAAAAGCCTTCAACTACCCTATAAACCGCAAATTTATATGAAATCATCATGTAATACAGTGTTAAATGTTTTGCTTCGTGATGAAATTTTTTTAAATAGTTTTATTAGAGTCACAAAAGCTCCCCGAAAAATCAGTAACCCCTTGGCGTCGGTTTAAAGACCATCGGACACCCCTAAATCTCAAATTTATGGAAAATAATTATGAAATATAGTGTTGAATATTTTGCTTCGTAGTGAAATTTTTTCTGCAGTTAGTTAAAGGTTCTAAAAATACTCAAAAAAATCTACAACCCCCAAAAAATTAAAAAATTTTTTTTATTATAAATATTTTGAGATAATTCTTGCTAATTGATGGAAAATCCGAGTGAAGTAAAAGAATTGAGTTCGAGTACGTAAAAAAAATGTTAAGAAATAAACAAGTAGTAAAAGTTTTAAACCATGTTTTTAAATCCAAATGATCCTATTGAGGTTTTGTCTAAGACGGCGGATATAGTGCAGTGTAGTACAATCGTGGAAATCCTCTTTGCGTAACATACACCGGGAGTTACGGTCATTGAGAGATTTACTCGGTGTGCACGGCCGAGTGCTTATCCCCTTAAGGATGGACTTTCTCTCGCGCGAACGCGATTGCGAGGATTGCGTGATGCCAAGTGTTAGCTAGCCGATTGTGAGAATCTCGTCGGTTTGCTACATCGGGAGGATTTCTCATACTTTACACCATGCAACGAGAAACAGCTGTGGTTTCACCCATAGGCGCGACACGATCACACACCTGAACGAGATGTCCCATCTGGCGATTTCTGAGCCTATACACACGACAATTTCTAGATTGCTTTGACTCTAGCAATCCCTGGGGTCGTTTGAATGCGCTGACTCGACGTGTGTCGCATAAAAATAATCAGTCAATTACATAAATAAACTCTCATCCATTTTTCCTTTCTTATTTTTATTTCCCACAAATTTGTGTGGGGAATCGTTTGAAAATACTAGAGGTCATATATCGTCTCAAATAACAAATCAATGACAAAAAAATTTTATTTCATTAGAAACGTATTTTGTACACGCCTTAATAGGGTGCAAAGACCGTTTGTTTCGATTTAAACAGCGAGGTTTTACGTGCATTTAACTTGGGAGTATTTTTTTATGAAATGCAAAAATTAGAGACACCTGCACTTACCAATAACCAAAGAAGAACTGTCAGTTATCGTGGGAAATTCCGCTGAGCTCGGCATTATCGATAATTGTTCTGATATCTCTGACGTGTACTGATATCAGAAAAAAATCAATACTGTAAACCACGTGAGTCAGTTCTTCCCGGGTTTTTGGAGAGTGCAGACGTATCGAGGCGCAGAGTGAGTAAAAAATTTTTTACATTGCTATTTCTGCAAATTATTTGTTAATTAATTCATTATTCAAATAAATTCATCGTTTATCGACATGAAAATGTAAAAAATCCCGGTGTAAATCGTCAAATTAGTCTTTTGCTGTGAAAATCACGTACTTTTTCGGTGCAAAACGCATGATTTTTCCATGCAAACGTCGTCTTTTTCGATAGAAACAGCGTAATTTCACTTGAAAGTCACTTAAAAATATATTTCAATGTTATACAAAAAATGAGATAAAAAATCCACTACAAAAAAAATTAATTATTCAAACTCAAGCGTCTATAGACAATAAACCGGCGCATGAAATACAATCCGCGGGTAACGAGGATACGTAGCTTATCATGTGTGGCCACACTATAAAGCGTTGTTAAATCAGACTCGGTTGTATGCGGGCGAGTGCAATCGAGCGGAGATATTTGCCGATCACAAGTCAGACTAGAATTGTCGCTGTATATACACGCGTAGATTTTTTTTTGTTCTGGCGCTACATAAAGGCGGCTTTGTGTTTAGACACAGACTCTCGACTGAGTGATTTTTTCTGCTCTATGCGGGATTTAACGGCAATAAAGTTGAGCGCGGAATCGAAAGCAAACACGTGTCGCCGCAGCGTAAAGCGCTGCGATGGGAAAATTCACTCGATAAACGAATAGAATAAAAATCAAGGCTGGTTTTACAGGTGAAAATGACAACGCTCGCTCAAAGTGGCGACAACCTGACGGAATTACCAGCGTCGGAATTATACCAGCGGGTTTTCTGGCACGAATCCGACGTCCACAGCCCACACACATGTTATCGCAGCTAGTTGGGCCAAGTATACTAAATTCTCGAGTTTAGTCCGACAATCTCCAGATGGAAACGCGGATGGTCTATTAATAAAAGATAGCTATTCCTGGCAGCTGCAGTGTTTACAAGCTTGCGCGCGTTGCAGTTAAGCGGAAGCGGAGGTGATTCACTTGCTTGAGTAGCCAAGTGTCGGAATTATGCTCTTTTACTGGTCACTTGACCACTTTAGCCCGAGTGTTATTATAGTTTAGCATCTATAGAGATGATTTGTTGCAATTGGAAAAATATTTCACGTCCATCAAAACTCGAATTATCCTGATGAATGAGTGACAAATGTTCTCAATTGATCCCGGATTTTTTAAGTCAAACACAAATAACGTTTTTTTTTGCTTCTTTCCGTGTCATTCAACCGATTTTTAATCATCGAAAAAAATCGCTGGATAATAAATAAAAATAATTCAAGTGAAATGAAAAAAAAAAAAAAAAACTGTTGATTGATGAACTGACTGACAGTTTTATGTCGAAAGCAATAAGTTTCCAGTTGGCAGCATTTAATATCGTATATATGTTTATACAATATGTTTTATTAATTTTTTTTTCTTTCATTATAATATATACGACTGATGAGAGAAGTCAATTTGCATAAAGAGAATACGGAAGCTTGCAAAAACTTGTAATTTCACATTATTCAATTTGCATATATGTATATTATGTATCTATATGTGCATTGGTGCGAGTGATATAATTCAAGGGAAATACATATAATTTTTAAGTAAAAGTGTCCTTGAACTTGTTTTCCAACTTACCTTACACCATCAGTTGCGGTTTTTGTTTCTCGCGTTGTTTATATCCACGTGTCACACGCCCTGTTGCTATCACCATCAATGCAACGTTTTGTCAAGACCGAGAAAATGTACATATATATAATATGTTATTCTTGGCAAGAATAATACGAGAAAAAAAATAATACCAAGAGTTCAACCAAGTTCATACTTTTTTTATCGTCAAAATTTTTTTGTTTAAATTATTAAAAATCGAACTTTTAACGTGATCTAACATCCCTTATGTTCACAACCAACTTTATTTCATTGTTTACACTATAAAGTTGAAAAAAAAAATTTTTTTTTATCTCAAGAAAATATTTAAAAAATGGTTGGAAAAAATTTTGATTAAGTTAAAATTTTATGCTGACTAGTATTGCAGTTTTTAATATTAATAGTGCATTAAATTGTGATTTTTTTGTTTGAATGTTAATCACAACATGCCTCAGGTTCACTGTCAATCTTTAAGCACCAGGTTTTTCAATTATTTTTTACGATATGAGCCACTATGACGTAAAGTCTTTTTTAGAGAAGTTTGCGCGCGTTATTACCAGGAATTATCCGCCAAAAAAGAAAAACTTTCTCACTCGCCTTCTTATTTCCACCTTCTCTTTGGTCCAAGTATTACCGGAGAAATGCAATAATTTTTTTTACATTTTATTTCACACAATTTTAGTTTTAGTTTTTTTTGGTCACGTCACGCGAAAATTCTTATAATGTTTTCCCGCAGGGGTTTGTCTACCTCAAACACGATTTTCCTCTTCGCGCAATTTCTATTTTCTGTAACTTTTTTCAATTCAATTTGAATCACTGTCACTCAAGCGAATTTTTTTTTCTTGTTTTAAATCCCTTTCATAGAAGATGTTTTTAAATTTTGTCGCAGACTGACTGAAGATTTTTTTCGGCTTTTTAAAATTATTAACAGGGGAATTTTGGATTTCATATTTGTATTGATAGATTTGATATGCGTAAGAGAGGGAGACTTGCAAAATAGCGGAGTTTAGTCGCGTCGCATTCGCGAAAGTGGGGTAAAATGGACCTCAAGAAAAAATCCCGCGCAAAATAAAAAAAAAAAATTATTAAAAACCATTATTAATTAAAGGGACTTATTTTACCTCACCTTATACTATATTAAACATTTAGAAACAATTTTAATTCATTTTAAATAATAAAATATTTATTTAATCACATTTTCCAACGATAAAAAACGATTTTTCCAATAAAAAAAATTAAAAAGTGAGAGAAATTGACACAATACTATTTTTTTTAAGGTCAATAAATATATCTAAAATAGATATAGTCAGTAGAAAGTA
Organism: Macrocentrus cingulum; assembly: GCA_002156465.1. Lineage (NCBI taxonomy): Eukaryota > Metazoa > Arthropoda > Insecta > Hymenoptera > Braconidae > Macrocentrus > Macrocentrus cingulum. The sequence goes on from MVJL01004412.1 coordinate 11,717, forward strand.
ATTGAATCGCAGTATTTTGATTATACTTATGCAGATCGCTCGGGTCAAATATCCTCTGCGATGAGGTTCATTGAGTTTAGTTGGATTAAAAAAAAAAATTTCAAAAGGCAACTGAACCCATATTAGCGCATGACTGATAAGAGGCGTGCAATGCAGTTCAATTGATTGAGCTTTATTTAATTTTTGCAATTTCACTGGCACATAGCTATACCTCAGTTTATAACGGAGATTCGCATATATCAAAGGCCGCCATTTTGGGCCATTGTATGCACCGGCAACTCGTGATAACAATGCACGCCCAATCCATTTATATCGAATCGTGTGATGCCGTGTTTACAAATTTATAATGAACACCAGTAAAATGTTGGCAAATGGACAATGCAATTACTACACATTTTCGCATTATGATGATTTTATTATTTATTGCAATAAATGTATCACCTCTAAAGACGTATTATACGATATGTAAATATACTAATTTTTTATGTAAAAAATTTCATTCTTTCAGAAAACTATGAATAATAAAAATTTTTGATGAACCTAAATAATTGTATGTTAAGAAAAAATCACATGAAAAAAGTAATTTTGATTTCTATTTTCTAACAAAGTTTTTAAATTTTACAATTGTGATATTGAATTAAATACAAAAATATATATTTATTGGATAAAAATGGAATGATTTTATTATGGCGATGAAATGATATTATTTTGGGTGTGATGTGTGTATATTGAGCTAAGGATGTGGGGCGAAACGTTATAAGTCTACCTCCTGCCAAGAGCTTGCAGGCTTTCTTCGCGTAATTAAAAGAGACGATCTACCCTTTTATCCGATACTTTTATTTATGTTTTTATAATCTTTCGAAATTAATGTAATGAAATGAAATGAAATCTCGTCATCTGATAATTTAATTTAATTAATTCATGTAATTTATACTTGAGAATTTGTATTTTTAAAAATTTTACGTTAAAAAAAATTAATTGAATAAAGCATCATTATTGTAATTGAATTTTTTTTGATTGTTTCTATGTTTTTAACATTTTTCAAGGAGAAAAATCCGTATTGTGTCAGCCAATCTACTTTAATCAGATAAAGAATTTTTTTTTTTCGTAAAATTTTTCAAATGGAATTTTCTGAGATATCGTGATTTTTCGGACTTTTTTTTTAATAGTTTTTTTGTTAATAACTTAGTAACTAAGTAAAAGAAAAAAAAAATATAGTACTGAAATAAAAATATTGGAAATATTCTATTTTTTAAAAATAATAGAGAAAAACATTTTTTTCTTTATATTTTGCATTTTATCGATGATATTTAAAAAAATAAAAAATTTTTAAAATCAATAATATTTCAAAAACAATGAAAGATAAAAAAAAGTTTATTTGAGATTTTTTTGTACACAATTTAACACCGAACTTGAATAATTTCAAGTAATAATAATAATTAATGAACTTTTAAACTTTTTGATAATTTTCTTTTATGTGAATGTATAGGACTCTTTATAAAATGAGAAAAAAATTGCCTTGAAAATACTAAAAAATAAATATAAAAAAAATTTTGTTTATTGACTTCTAAATAAGACTGTATAGAGACATATGGAACTTGAGGGATTTTGATACTAAAAAAAAAACTTCAGGCTTTATACCAGCATATGCTCGCATGCTCGCTTTCCGTTTCGTATAATTAAAAATAACCGGCGACTGCTGACTGCGTTGTTATAAACACCACGGGGTGTACCCCTTGTTGCAGACAATTTAACGATTCTCACCCCAATAGAATTTTTAACAATTATTAATGCGATTATTATTGCATAAATTAAAAAAATCCGAAAATATACAGTACTTTCATTAATAAATTTTTTTTTCCGATTGGAAATTAACCGTTTTGCGTGAGATATATTTGCAGATGTTATTGGAAAAGTTAAATCGTTGTGGCAATCTTTATTACGGAATTTACATTTGATAATAGTGCATAAAACAGGTGTTTGTGCCACAAGCGTGAATATATTCACGTATTATAATTTTCTTTATCGAGTATTGTGGTGATATGAATACTAGTATTGAGTTCTAATTGATAAACAAAATGAAATTGAGTAATCAATCGCTATTATCATCGAAAACGATGTACAGTATCATTTGAATAATTTGCAGGTTATCGCAGTGTGAACGGAAACACTGATCACAATAATCTGCCAAGGGTTCAATTTTGAACGTGTCAACGCGCCGCAATGGTAAAAACCTTATTTTTCCATTTTATAAAAATATATATATGCACAATAACGAACAAGCGGGTATAAAAAAATAAAATAAAATACCTCCAAGCGAGAAAGAATTATTTAAAGTTGACTTTCTATGTGTATAGCCTTCGCGGTTGGTCTGCAGAAAGAAAAAGAGAGAAAGAATAAAAATAAAGAGAGATAGACAGAAAGAAATTTTCTGAGAAACCGACGTTCTCAATTTCAAAGGAAACCTGTAAAATTGTATATTTTTAGCCTCAAGCAAAAAAAGGTTTCTCATAGAATTACTAAAAAAAAGAAAAAAATAATAAAATAATTTTTTCTGGAGGTTTTTTTTTTCTTCTTCTTCTTCTTCAATTTTATATATTCGTTGATTACACTTTTATATTGTCTAGAAAATGGAACACTATGCCAGTAAAAAAGTATTATTTTGCAGGGACATTTTTTTTTTAAATTCATTTTTATAAAAACCTATTCTAAATATTCCAAAATTTTTTCTTTAAACTGATGTAATTGATAAATGCTGTAAAATGCAATTGTTTATATATTAATAGAAAAATATTTATTTTGAAATCATAAATAACTAGATAAAAAATTTTATGTGTTTGTGCATGAAATGTTACTTGAATTTCTCAATTTTTTAAATTTAGACAAAGTGAAGAAAAAAAAAAGTTCAAATTATTCTTCTCAATAGACATTTACGATCTTGCATATATTATTGTACGAGCTTTTCCTCTTATCACACGGTCTAGACAAAATTGATATACACGTTCGGTATATAGTAGAATGAATCTTCATTTAGCGACATAAATATGTTTTCTTTGTTCTCGCAGTGGTGTTGGGGAGAGTCGCGCACGCGCGAGATTATAGTTCGTAGGGGACTCGGTCGGTACGGAGGGACTACGAAATATTGACGTGTGTCGCAGGCTTCAGCAGGTGGCAGGGAGGAACTCCTGGGCGAATGTATACATATAGGTATTGCTCCTGGACTAGCATCCGATCGTAAACGGGATAAACTTCCGCTAAAAAAATTGAGGCTTCTCCAAGTTTTTTTCAGTATTTTATATCGATAATCTGAGAAATTTTATTTATAAGATTTTTTCTGCCATGAAATATTATTTGAGCTTTATATATTTATAAACAGGTCGTTTAAATATATTAATAACAGGCGAAAAGTCGTGATTAATGTAACGGAAGTCATTTCGAGGGTGAATTTTTTTTCTGATAACGTCATAAATGCATGTATTCAAGTATACATAATTTATATGTATACATATTTTTCCTTTCTTCTCACGCCCTTTCAGTTGCATATCTCGATTGAGTGCAATATAAATTACATAAATTCACTGTATTTTAAATGTTACAATCATAAAAAAAATTTTTTTTTTTCAGTTTTTTATTATTGAATTAATTAGACCCATTTGAAACAAATAAATTAACAATCCTAATACATATCCTAAGATATCCAAAAAATCCATTTTTTAACTAATCCAACTAATAGAACTATTATACTAACTGGTGCGTTTTTTTTCAATAAATTTACAATTAATAAAAATTTAAATATCAGATTTTTTTTGTCTTTTGTTTCTGTATAAAGACTTTTTTAAAATTAATTTTATCAAAACATTTTTTAACAATTATTGAGATGAAAATGATGGAATGATGAAATTTATATGATAATTTGTTACTCATTTTGATATGTTACAAAATTTTTATGACAATCAAGCAGGATAAAACATTAAAATATAGAATCTTTCAGTAGAAGAGAACATGTTGAAAAATTGATGACGAAAGAGATGTTTATCGACGGGTATAGGGGTAGGTTGTAAAATAATATATCCGAATATGTAGAGTCGAAAGATTCCGTGCTCTTATACATACAAAAATATTTATACTGCATACATGTACGTACACGTCTGTATGTTTGGACTATATTTTTTATCCTAAAAGTTTTATTTACGTATGTATGAGTGCTTTTATATGCAAAAGTACATATTTTTCTGCGCATAAATATATATATGTACAGTCTACGCCGCTATGTGTAACCTCGAGTTGAACCGTGTCGCTTAGAGGATTTAAGTCACACGTTAGATTATTAAAATTCGTATACGTTGACTTTTAAATTGAAAACTTCAGTCATTTCGTTGGCTATAGGGGAGGAAAAAGAAATGTTTTTACAAGTTTTAAATTTATGCCAGTAGAAGATTTAAATAAAATAACTTTTCACCTTGTATCCTCGTATATAGAACAGAAGAGGGTTTTAAATTATACGAAAATTCGATATTCTAAAGAATCATTTTATTTTTTTATTTTATTATTATTGTTTTTTCGTTTTTTTTTCTATGAGTAAAACTCGTTGAGTGACTGAAGAAGCTTGAGTATTCAGGGCAAAAGGGCGCAATAACAGTGGAAGTGGCTTTTATCGTCTTCTCATGGTATGCTACAGGTATGTCTTTTACGAAGGTTAGAAATTTTATTTTACAGTTTGCCACAAAAATCAAATGCTTGGAAAATAATATATATATATTTTTATGATATGTCTATACTTTTAGTACGTTTGAAAATATATTAAATTGGTTAAAGCACTGTCGTTTCACATATATAAAAAAAAATATCAACGCTATATGAAAAAATAACAATTGCAACTTTAACTAGTTGACTTACTGTTATAAATATTTTTTCAACTCAAATAATATGATAATACTGTGAAATCTCACGGGTTTTTTTTTTATTCATGCATAACAAAAAGTTATTTCACTGCAATCACCCCTATAGACACTCAGAATGAATAATTGCCAAGTAATTTAAATTTCAATTATGCTCTAAGATGGCAATAAATTCTTCTCTTGCAAGCTCCATTGGAATACCCGTCAATATTATTTATAATTGAAAAAAAATTAATTATCCTCAATCGAACGAAAAAAATGAAAAAAAAAAATTTTTTTTTTTTCAATGTTCAAATGCTCCATTTTTTTATAATTAACTTTAATGACCTTAATTTAGAAAAAAAAAATTTTTTTATTAAGATAACTTTTTTTTAAGGATTTTATTTTTTGTCAAAAAATTGGCATATTTTTTAAATTTATTATTACATGGTGAAATACATTTTTTTTAGTTCTCGAAAATATGGTTTTTTTTTTTTCATCGAAAAATTTATGCCCCCTTTTAAAAATTTGATATATGTGGGAAATTGGAAATAAATTAAATTTACAGACTCAAAACGATTTAGAACTTGGGCAAGTGAGAAAATGAGGTTGATAAACAATGAGAATAATTGCAAGTAATTTAGCATTTATCCATTTTCTGCAGAGGTCATAAATTATGAACGTCCTTGTCGGCCCGGCGCGTCGCAGTTTCTTGGCATGAAAGCATTGAGTTTGCGCGTAAGCTTTGTACCTATATCCTTCTATTCTGTTACCTTATTACTTTGCTAAATTCCACGGGGTCGCCGTCCATTGTTTCGGTTTTACGACGGACTTTGACTCGACTGGCGTACTAAAACACTTCTATTTATGTCGTCACGTCTTTGCCTTCTGTGTCATTAAAGAACTATTAGATTCCTGATTGCTATACTGTAATATATTGTATAGAATGTTGTTGATGTAATCATTTGATTTTCAACTTGAATGAAAATAATCGCGTAAATGTCATAAATAATTCCTGAAACGTGATTTATCATTTCTTTTTATTTTACTGCGAAAATTTGCCAATCACTTTTCAAAGTGATAGACCCGACGGCTAAAGACTAAAGAATTTTAATACTCTGTTTGATAAATTAGATAATGAATGTCAACATTCTCTCATTTGTGTCTAATAAATTTTAACTCGTTTCTAGAAATTATCCACTTATATTCCTATATTATTATTAATTACTCTGAATTCCTTAAGAAAATTTTCATCTAGTTTTATAAAAAAATCTCATAAAGTTGGTAATAAAAAAAAAATGTATTAAAATAAAAAGCGATTAATTGTAAAATTAAAATTTTTTGTATTAAAAAACAAAATATTTTAATATTATTATTTACATAAAAAAATATTGTATTCTTAAGAAATTTGATTTTTAAGATGTTTTGTGCTTGTTTTATTTGGAATGAAGAATTTTAGTAATTCATTTTTTGTTAATATTTAAATACTAGATGACCAAAATACGTACGATGACTCCATTGATTTTGCTGACACTCTTTGCTACATCCATTGAATTACTTCCTCGATCCGTGCAGTATTCACTCGAGAAATTATTTTCAGTGGCAATTTTATTTTTCTTCCCATACACTTTTACCACTCTCGCCTTTGAAAAAAAAATCACATTTCCGTTTTTTTTTTTTGTTCAGTAATAAGATTGCCTGTATCGAGACTTCTGTTCAATACTTATAAAAAATCCTATACGGTCATCGTAATACACAAAAAAAAAAACGAGTTTGGCTGATCGAGCGTTCTATTAGAGAGCTACTGGCAAAATAAACGATATTCGACTTTAATTTGGTATAATAACTGGAAAGCCAAAGTATAGAGAGGTCTCTATATACGATATTCAAAGATTCTGATCAATTTAGGGGAATGTGGGGCAAAATGGAGTACCTGAAAAAACGACCCAAAATTTTTAACGAGCTTTCACTCAATCTAAAATATCATTATAACCCTAAGTACCCCATCTGTACCCCCAATGTAACAGTACCTGAAAAAACGACCCAAAATTTTTAACGAGCTTTCACTCAATCTAAAATATCATTATAACCCTAAGTACCCCATCTGTACCCCCAATGTAACGATATATTTTGCCTAGATGTTTTAGCATTCCACACCGTACTGTTAGCTCAACGTTACAGAAAGCTACGATGGTTCTAGATCGATAGTACTCGTTTGTATCGAACTAACTAGTTTTGCATCATATATCTTCAAAACTATTGATAGCTCAACGTTACAGAAAGCTACGATGGTTCTAGATCGATAGTACTCGTTTGTATCGAACTAACTAGTTTTGCATCATATATCTTCAAAACTATTGAAGATAAAAATTTTTCTAAAGGGATCTTTTTTGTAGAGAATTTTATTAGCTACAAAATCGGTCCTAATTAAAACAGTCGGAATTTTTTGTAATATTATTCCTGAGAAAAAATTTAAATGTTAAAGAGTTTTTTAATTTACAACGATCTAAATGCACATTTTATCGGTAAATATATTTTCTATTTTTTTTTAATTCATTTTTTTCTTAATCAAAAAAAATT
>MVJL01004413.1:0-11298 GCA_002156465.1 Macrocentrus cingulum
TAACTTTTGTAGAATTTAATTTTTAATATTATTATATTTAAAAATACCGGGCAGGTATACTATCCCCCCCACCCCACCCTACACTGCCAATCGAACTTCCGAAAGTGTTCCGAATATACCTAAAAACATGACTTTCGGAAGGTCCAAAATAAGCATCTGCGCATGTGCAGATCCATTAGGCCTAGGTATGTTCGGAACTCTTTCGGACTAACTTTTTCGACTCGGGATCTGCCGTCCGTATGCCTTTATGTTTTGTGGGATATAAATCGGGATAAATTTTCGTTATGTTTGTTTTAATTTAGCGATGAACATTCTGAGTTTAATCTGCCGTCCGTATGCCTTTATGTTTTGTGGGATATAAATCGGGATAAATTTTCGTTATGTTTGTTTTAATTTAGCGATGAACATTCTGAGTTTTGTGATTAGCTCGTCAATTCCGTAGAACCAATGAATATGCTTAGCACCATGGCCGCTAAATGATCGCTGATGCTAGTCACGTGACCCTAGAGCCTTAGCACTAAGAAATATGACAAGGAATAACGTATTTGACCGAAAAAAGTTGAAAAATCTACAAGAATTGAATACAGAAAAAGACTCTCTGTGAATATTTTAGACTGTTTAACACATAATTTACACTTTTTTAGCGTTTGACACGAATTAGAATAAGTTTTTTGACGTGCGTAGAGGTTATTCCTTATAACTATCGCCGATAGTCTATCGCTCATCATGTTCATTGTGCAGAGCCCCTTAGCGCTTTAGCACAATGGGCCTATTTAACTAAGGTTATAGCGGTTACTGTACTTACCGGGCCTACCGGTTCGATAGTTATGAGTATATTACAGCCTCATCGGCTAATATATTAGGATACGATGAGGCTAAATGAATTATTTCCAATGATTTTCGTTTATCGTGTTCATTGTGGAAAAGCTCTTTGCAAAGATCTTAACACACGGATTGTCGTAAGCTTTTACATTGTACCCCGACGCAAAGCACAACTGCGCATTTATTTTCTCATTTAAACCAATGTTAAATATGGATGATGCGAGCGTATTTGTTCTCTGCACCGGAATAAAATTCGTCACTTCCAGCCTCTAAAAAGACTAGAAAATTAAATATTTCCATGGGCTTATGGAGAAAAAGTGTATGCAGGCCCAGGAAGGGAAGTATACGTTACAGGCGAAGTCGAGGCTATAGGATATAGTTGTCATGACAACTATCGTAGCATTTAAGAAATGTAATGAATCTTTATTTTTTAAGAGTTGTCCAAATTTTTAAAATATAAAAAAAGATGTGAAAACGTATTAATAGCCAATAAGCCGTATTTCATGAATCCCAAAAACATCGATATCTAGAAACCTGCCCAAGTCCACGCTAAACCAAAATGACGACAGGTGACCCACATCGCATTTTGAACAATTTATTTCCCATATTTCGGTGAATATTATTTTTAATAGTTGACCTGTTATTTCTATAAAAAATATGAGAGAATAACATAAAAATTGAATTGAAATAAAATTCAGATTTATTGGTCAGAATTTCCAACATAAAACTTTTCTTTTTTTTTGTAATGTACGCAAAACAATTCAAAAAAATCTAAAAGATCATATCTCAATGACCGGCCGCGTCAGAATCGCCCCTATGAATTAAGGGCTTAGATTCGCTCAATAAATAACATAGAAATTATTAGTTGGATATCTTATATCGTACCATTCTAAAAAATGGCAATTACTTTGTGCCTGACAAATTAATCAAAAATAACAATACAAAAATAAACAATAGTTATACGTATATCTTTGTAATAATAAATATTAAATGAATTTTCAATTTATTAAAGTGTGAATTGATAGACTGGCCTTTGCAAGTGATATCTTGGGCACGCGCTGTCATATTCTGTTGAATTACAGCAGGACCAGTGTTGAACTCGAGGATGCCCTGGGTGACCGTGACCACAGCCTTTGTAGCCTCCTGCACAAAAAATCACCGATAAGTGAGTAATCCATTCTAAACAAATACATTGTGCATACAATACAATAATATGCTACACAGAATGAAAAAACCACGGCAAACGGTATAGGTAAAAACTTGAAAATTGAGACAAAAAGACAAACAACCGTACTTTTAAGACTACATAGTAGCGAAAGAGAATACTATTTAACGAAACAGGCACTAAGAGCGAGGAAAATAGCGATTTTTCACTCATCTTACCAGGCATAGTTCCTGGACAAGCGCACGTAGCTTCCTTTTTGCCTCCACTCGAGCAGAAAGTACAGCAATGGAACACTCCAGAGTGTTTGGTACTCTGCTGGGCATTATCTACATCCAAAAATGTAAAACTAATTATTCCTCTCACTCTCGGGGTGTTATCCCATGCACGATTGCGTGATTAATAGGAAATACAAATGAAAGTTATAAAAGAACAGTGATGAACTTACTATTCCTAAGGTTACTTCCTCGAAGATTAACGCCAAGGGCATGAAACCTCTTGAGGATTATCCTGGAGAGGCTAAGAATCTCGGCTTCGGTTCCCTCAGCAAGAATTTGCTCAGTGAGCGCGAGGGCATCGATAAGATAGCGAGCGCAGCGAAGTCTGCTGAACTCGTCGATCCGCATCTGCGCTTCGCGAGAGTAAAGGGACACTGAAGGGTCTGGAAGCCATCTGTGGGCAGTCAGTCAACAGCATATCCAACTAATAATCCAACTACTCCAATTTAATCGAGTCTTACCCTGAGGGTGCACTTGCAGCGCGCGAAGAGCGGCTCGGAGCGAAAGAGTTCGCGTCGTATCGAACCAAGAGGCTGTCGAGGAGGGTGTGAGCCTCTTTCAGGGCGTAGGCCAGTCCTTCCGCGGCGTTCCGGCCTGCAGTCACATGATCCTCACTGGCATGGCCCCTGTGCTGTCCCCGCCACATGCACTCACTGCACGCGACCTGCCAGAGCCGTGGAGAATGAGTTTATCGGTTGCCAAGGGCGACTAGAAGGCTTCTACCTGCTGGCAGGCGATGCAGAAGAAGCGCAGAGGGTGTTCCGGGTGCTCCAGACATACGGTCACTCGCCTGAAACGCTTGGCGCGCCAGAGGGGACCGATTTCGTGCGCTGCACTGCTCCGCGATCGCGCTTGCGTGTGACTGGCGGCGCAGGCTGGGCAGAAGTTCCTCAGGCAGGTCGAGCAGTGGAGGGAAGCCTTTGCCAAGCAGTCAGACAGAGATTATAGGATTTTTAGGTGCACGGAAAAAAACAAACCTTGAGTATTACGCAGCGCGCAGTGAAGTTTACGGTTTGACCCGAAAGTCATCGACGGTCAGTCGACGCTCGACTGAAGCGAGAACTTCACGGTTCTTTTTCTCGTGTGGGTTTGAAAACTATACTCGGATTACTCACCTGGATCTGGTCGCGGCATATGTCGCAGTAGCAGATGACCTTCCGAGTGAAGACTGCATTCAAAAGCAGCTGATGCTGCAGTGGGTAATGCGGAGGAGGTGCTGGAGAGTCAGCCGGAGGCAGTGGGTGGTCGCACACGGGGCAGCCTTCCTCCTCTTGCAGCCAGGGCGCGCCTAGAGATCCTGTGTCCAGTGCAGTGAGTTAAAACTCACGTTTAGTCCATGGGGAATTTTTAATTGGTACCTCCAACGGTTCGCGATGCCTCCACACAGCCTGAACACAGGGGATGCAGGCAGTCGAGCAATCGAGGCTCCTGCATTGGCCTCTTGCACTTTGGGCATCTCCACCATGCCCAGTTCGGCCCATCATGGCTGCCAGTGTCCGTTTTCACGCGTGTTTCAGGGATTGATGGCCCCGCCAGATTATTCAGGTGCTGCTAGGATTCAATTTTATTTGAAGATCGATAGATTTTGACTTTGTGTGGTTAAAAAGATTGTTTTTCGAGGTTATAGGTGTCTGGATGTCTCGAGGTTTCTCACTATTACTCGTCCCCTGCGCAGATTTCTACAAATAGGTTATTATGGCAAGTGCGAAAAAGAGCTTCTGGCATCATCAATGTCTTAGAATAGATTCTCGGGACAGCTGGTGTGTGGTTATTCTCGATGCCTATCTTTCGATTTCATCTCCCGCCCATGTAAACCCTCATTGCGTTTACACCGTTCAATTGGTTTTATGGATTAGTTGGATATCTTATGTATTTAGGAGACTATTTGTTTATAATAAACTCATTTATATGTTATCGAAGTATCAAAACCTTCTGTTACAATTAATGCAGACATCCTTTTTGTTACAAAATTAAAAAAAAAAAACAACGATTCTTAATATTTTGTTTTTAATTGTTAGCAATAAAAAAAACATAATATAAATTATAAATTAAGAATTTAGATAATAAAAATAAGCAGGAGGAAATTTAATATTATAGAAATTATTTTAAATTTTTTAATTGCGCCTACTGGTAAAGTCTCAAACTAGAAAATATAATTTATAAAATTGTGCCGACTGTTGGGGGCAGTGTTGACACCTTGTTTCTAATTGAAATAATTCGGAACAATAATTTTCGAGATTTTTTGTAAACAATTGAGTGTTTTTAACAGTCATAGGAAATAATAAAACAAATTAAAGATCAAGTTAACAAAAAATAAATCACAATTTGTATAGCTATAAATATAAATAAATGGCAAGATTTGTTATGCATTATAGGTGAAGATTTTCTAAAGATTATTTTCTCAATAATATTTATTATAATCAAAATAATTTAAAAGTGTATTTAAAACCCGATGTAATACTTATTTTGAAAACCGTGAGAATTGTGATTTTTAAGATTTTTCACAAGCGGGGGAAAAAATACTTAACCTCTAAACTTGCACAGAAAAATCACGTGAAAAATGTTAATCTAAGCCGATAAATAAAAAAAAAAATTGAATAACTTCACTCCGGCGACGACAATAAATAGTTTGAGAGCAATATTAGTCGTTTAGTTGGATTCGATTAACTAAAGTACTGATATGTTGAGGCGAATTCTGCACTCCGGAGGCAAATTGGCTCAAAGCCGGCACTCCAGAGCCCTTCAGACTTCAACAATCCACAGAAATACGGTATAAAAACGTCATTTACACACTTTAATAAATAAATAAATTGATGTCACAAAAAATCTTTTTGTAGGGTGACAAGAAGGATGACGAGAACGATCCAGATTATTGGCAGACGCCAATTGAGGATGAAAATCCTTTCACCAGGACTCACAGGGTTATGGGCCATCAGTTTCGACAATTAAAAGAGAAAGCAATATTTTGGAAGGATCCAAAACCCGTTGACTCGGACGATTGGGGCATTGATTCAGCGGATTTTCCGAGCCACGTCGACATAGTCATCGTCGGTGGTGGAATCGTGGGAAGTATGGTGGCATTCTGGCTAAAAAAGCTCAGCGGAGAGTCATTTACCGTTGTAATCCTCGAAAAAGATCTAACAGTGAGTGATTTTCATCGATAACAATCGTTAATTCCGCTTGCTAACGTCCAAATTCTTTTAGTACCGCCAATGCTCAACGTCTTTGTCCACTGGAGGCGTTCGACAGCAATTTTCTCTTGAGGAGAACATCGAGATGTCCCTATTTGGGGCGGAATTCATTCGAAATGCTCGCATGCACCTCCAAGTTCCCCAGCAGCCGCCTGTTGACATTGATTTTCATCACAAAGGCTACTTAATGCTCGCGAGCGAAGAGGGAGTGGAACTTCTCGCGAGAAACTCAAAATTTCAGAACTCCAAGGGTGCCTGCAATAAGATTATGAGTGCAGCCAAGCTTAAGCTCAAGTTCCCGTGGCTAAACACGGATGGCATCGTCGCTGGATGCTTAGGGCTTGAGCAGGAAGGCTGGTTTGACCCTTGGCGATTGCTGCAGGCGCTCAAACAGAAAAATATCTCTATGGGAGTGGAGTACCACCAGGCTGAGGCCAAGGGTTTTGTGTTTAGCCCGACTCCTAATATGACGATCTCCTCCAACAGCAAAGATCCTAATCTTTATCGAAAGCTCAACCACATTGTCGTAAGTCTTATCCAAGGTATATTCTCATGTGCAATTCCTAATGGCCCCGGTATTTATTGCAGGTCAAGGCTGCTGATGGCAGTAAAAAAGTTATACAATTTGCATTAATTGTTATTGCTGCTGGCGCGGCCAGCGGCGCCGTCGCCAAACTCGCTAAAGTTGGAAATTGCACGGGTATACTGTCGGTACCACTTTATACTGAGCCCCGGTGAGTTTCCAAAGAATTTTCGATCCTTTTTTTAAGACTTAATTACTGTTTTCAGCCTCATTTGTTTGATTACTAATTTACATTCTTTCAGGAAACGTTACGTCTACTGTTTCCACGCACCTGACGGCCCTGGACTCAATACTCCCATGGTCATAGATCCATCAGGAATGTACTTTAGGTAAAATCACGAATTAAAATCAGTCTCTGTAAGCTCATTGTCAACCTTAAATCTATTTCTTTGTCTTTTTTCCAGGCGTGAAGGCCTGGCTAATTTCTACATTGCTGGAAAATCGCCGTCGATTGACGAGGAGCCAACGGTGAATAACTTGGACGTAGATGACGATTTTTTCCAAGAGAAAATCTGGCCGAAATTGTCGCATCGTGTGCCGAGCTTTGAAAATCTCAAAGTTGTCTCGTCGTGGGCTGGATTTTATGATTACAATCCGTATGACGAAAATGCTGTTATCGGAAGCCATCCTCTGTATTCAAATATGTACTTTGCCACGGGTTTTAGCGGTCATGGAATCCAACAAGCAGCGGCTGCAGGCCGTGGCATTGCTGAACAGATTGTCTACTCGCGCTATCGGACTATTGACCTCACGCGACTCGGTTTTGAACGGTTTATTACGCAAGAACCACTCTACGAAGAAAATATTATATAAAATTTCGTGTAAATTTCACTGTACGGATGTTTAATAGGAAATATTGTTGATTTATCACGGTTTTTATGTTATTTTTTCTTAGTTTTCTCATTTAAACTGCTGCGGAGGAGGCCCGAAGATACTTCCGCCCTGTTTGCTTGCCGTTCTGGAGGGTGCAAAGCCCAATAGCTTTTGGATATTCTGCAAATGAAGGTTTTGAATTATATTTTTGTGTTTTTAAGATGTTTTTCGAAAGTTCTGGCTGATTGTGACTCACTTGACGAATGCTCATTGTGCACAGGATGTATAGAAAGATGAAAGAACACTCCGTATAGTCATCCCCTGAGAGATTACGGTGTGAGAGGCCTTGGATCCAACTGATAGGTACAAATGGCAATCTAGCCACGATTTTACCGTCGAAAATGCTGTTGAACATGCTGAGGAGAGCCGTAAATGCGAAACCAATCGCAAACATTGACTTCATTTTTACGAGGGATAAATCTCGGTTGTTGTTCTTCAATCGTTCCTCCTCTCGTTCAATTTTCTTTTTCTGTTGCTTATCCAGTGTATCTCCATGGGCCTCTTTACGTTTCTCAACTGCAGGCGGTTTTTTTTTTTTAGTAGAATGTCGTTTAGATTGAGGTTAGGGTTTACTTACGTTTTTTACTCTGTTTTTCCACTTCAGATTTGAGTTTTTGGTATTTCTCGGTTCGATAAACCATCAGCCATGTCAACCCTGAAATATAGTTCAGATGTGGGTTTGTTTTTATGAATTTTTTAAGAAAGTTTTTTGTTGGTTGCTTTCTCACCTTCACCGAGCAGGGCTGTGCAGATACTGATAAATACAATTAAAACCGTGTCTGCCCACATTTTTTTTTTAATATTACAGGATATTCTAAACAGAAGTACAATTTAGCTGTCATTTATGTGATAAGAGCTGATAAGAGTGTGCCAGAGACGGCCCATGGGGGTGTATTTTCATGCACACATTCTTGACCATTCTTGACGCCGTCACTCGACGGTGGCAGGTGTGCTTGGAAACGCTCAAGAGTGCTCAGTTGGGCAGTCAGCCAAGGTTCTCAGAAGACACTTGTGTGCATATATGACGTACGGTACCACGGTACATGCCTGCGTCCTTGCCGAATTCGACTTTGATCCATAGTAGCAAAATAAATTACTTTTTTCTTATTTTAAATTGAAAAAAAAAATGATAATAATTTTGCTGCGCTAGAATTATCAAAAAATTTTCTTTTAAATAAATGAAATGTGTTCTTTATATATGAGTAATATTTCATTCATTCAAGACTGAACAATAGTCTATGGGATAGAGTGCTTTCACGTTGAAGTAGAAGTCGTGGGATCAAGTCCAGAGATTTGCAGTTTTTTTTTTTTTTTTAATTAGCTTTGTTTACTTTATACATCTTTTTTTATGCGATATATAACAGTTAATCTACTTTATTTAAGCACTTACCTAACGCTTGAATGACAAAAAATTTTTTTTTCCTTAAATTCAGTTTTTTAGGAATTGTGGCTACGGATCGCTAGTTACAGAAAATTTTATAGAACATTTTTTATAGCAAATTTAATTCCCTATAATTTATGTTGAATGAAATTCTGCGATATCTTGCGTATTTACCCAGTTATTACGGAAAAACTAAAATCAATAGTGGTTTTTTAACAATAACTCGATAAATAAGAGAGATATGGAAAAATGTTACTCTTAATAAATTGTTGGATATCAAATTTTCTACAAAAAACATTTTAAAAAATTTTCTCTAACTATCAATCTTTGGCCGGAAATCGCGAAAAACTGAATTGAAAAATGAGAAGGGGGGACCCTTCTCATTTTTTCGAAAATTTATTTCACCGTAGAGCATCGGGGAGTTGCTTAAAAAATAGTAAATTAATTCTAATACAAGATTCAGCAGAAAAAACTGCATAAAAATGCGTTTTTCCCCTGTTTTTTAAGGAAAAACGTAAATTTTCAGACTTGTGGCGCCATCTCGCAGTCGGCTGGAGGAACTAATTTTCCATTGTTCTCTTGTAATTTTCGTTTTTCCTTAATATCTCGCGAAATAAACAGACTTGTGGCGCCATCTCGCAGTCGGCTGGAGGAACTAATTTTCCATTGTTCTCTTGTAATTTTCGTTTTTCCTTAATATCTCGCGAAATAAGGGAGATATCGAAAAATGTCATTCTTCAGAAATTATTTAAAATTGAATTTTCTACGAATAATGTCATATAAAATTTTCTGTAGCTCTCAATCTATAGCCAGAAAATGCAAAAAAATGTCATTCTTCAGAAATTATTTAAAATTGAATTTTCTACGAATAATGTCATATAAAATTTTCTGTAGCTCTCAATCTATAGCCAGAAAATGCAAAAAACTAAATTTAAAAAAATATTTTTTTTTTCGTCATCAAAGATAAGTAATCACTCTAATTATTATTTATATGTCATAAAAAATAGTTTAAACCAAGAAATTCGCACTATTTCCGTCTGTTTGTGAAGCCGAAAATAAGTAATCACTCTAATTATTATTTATATGTCATAAAAAATAGTTTAAACCAAGAAATTCGCACTATTTCCGTCTGTTTGTGAAGCCGAAAAAATTCGGATTTTTTGGCTATAAAACCTGCCTCGTCGATTAAATAAATGATTTTTTAATGTATATTCGCACTATTTCCGTCTGTTTGTGAAGCCGAAAAAATTCGGATTTTTTGGCTATAAAACCTGCCTCGTCGATTAAATAAATGATTTTTTAATGTATTATCATTAACGACATTAATAAAAACAATTTTCCGCGCTCAAAATACAAAAAAAAAATTTTTTTTTTGCAAATTAATGAAATGTGTAAGGCATATATAACTAATATCGGATTTTTTCGGTAGTCCATTGTGGTCTAGTGGACTATGTGTTTGCACGCGAAGTCCGAGGGCGCGGGTTCGAGTCCGGCGGATGAAATTTTTTTTTTGTGGTAAAATGTTTTTTTTTTTTTCAATTAAAATTCTTCTTTTTAAATAAATTATTCAAATAAAATTTAACTTCAGCACCTGTGGCGCCATCTTGCAGGGTTTTTTACGACTATTCTATTTTGGGTGACCGCAGCGCCATGTGGCGGTGAATTGCAGAACTAAATTTTTCATGAAAAACTCGAGAATGTGTCGAAAAAAATTAGTTCTGCAATTTGCCGCGAGGCGGCGCTGCGGTCGCAAATCGTGATTTTTCGTTTTTCCTCGATATCTCGCGAAATAAGAGAGATATCGCAAGATGTTACTCTATATAAATTGTTGCAAATTAAATTTCCTACAAATTATGTCGAGTAAAATTTTCTGTAGCTCTTCATCCGTAGCCAGAAAATCGAAAAAACTAAATTTGAGAAATTATTTTTTTTTCTCCTGATTAAAGGCTGTTAATTACTCTAATTATCAATTATATATGATAAACAGTGGTTTGATCGACGAAATTAGCGTTATTTTAGTGATTTTTTGACGCTGAAAAAATCTGACTTTTTTTAAAACACTAAAATAACGCTCATTTTATAGAGTAAGCAACTGATTATGGTATATAATTGATAATTAGACTAATTAAAAGCCTTTGATCACGAAAAAAAAAACATTTTTCTAAAAACAGTTTTTTGCATTTTCTGGCAACAGATTAAGAGCTACAGAAAATTTTATTAAACATAATTTGTAGGAAATTTAATTTGCAATAAATTATAAAGAGTAACATTTTTTGATATCTGCCTTATTTCGCGAGATATCGAAGAAAAACGGAAAATCATGATTTGCGACCGCAGCGTTACCCCGCGGCAAATTGCGGAACTAATTTTTTCAGGCAAATCGACGAATTTTTCATGGAAAATTTAGTTCAGCAATTTGCCACGGGGAGGCGCTGCGGTCGCAAATCGTGATTTTTCGTTTTTCCTCGATATCTCGCGAAATAAGGGAGATATCGCAAAATCTTACTCCTTATAAATTATTGCAAATTGAGTTTCCTACAAATTATGTTTCATAAAATTTTCTGTAGCTCTTAATCTGTGGCCAGAAAATGCAAAAAACTGAATTTAGGAAAATGTTTTTTTTTTCGTGATTAAAGGCTTCTAATTACTCTAATTATCTATTATATATGATAAACAGTTGTTTAATCGATGAAATTAGCGTTATTTTAGTGTTTTTTCGACGCTAAAAAAATCTGACTTTTTTAAAACACTAAAATAACGCTAATTTCATCGATTAAACAGCTTTTTATGATATATAATTAATAATCCAACTAATTAACTGCCTCCAATCACGAGAAAAAAAACATTTTCATAAATTCAGTTTTTTGCATTTTCTGGCCACAGATTAAGAGCTACAGAAAATTTTACTCGACATAATTTATAGGAAATTTAATTCTAAATAATTTATAAAGAGTAACATTTTGCGATATCTCCCTTATTTCGCGAGATATCGAGGAAAAACGAAAAAT
>MVJL01004431.1:0-36335 GCA_002156465.1 Macrocentrus cingulum
GGCCAATTTTAACATCCTAGCCGACGGTTTCACCTCACTACCGTCCCACAAGTCTCCACGATTCACCAACTGATCAGTTATTTTTTTCCATTATTATTACATTTTTTTACGATTATTTTGCTCCGGTGTGGCCGAGGAGAACTTTTATGAGACACAAAATGCTACAGTGACTTCCAACAGTTGTTAGTGACAATATTCCTTTTGTCGTTCTTTCCCTTTCTCTTTCTCAGTTTTACGAAACTTTTTTCTCCATTTCATCTTTATTATCCCTTTTTTCACGTCGTTGACAACTTCCTCAATTTACTTGCGGATTTCCCTTGACAAAAAAAAAAAAAAATAGTTTATTATATTTAACGAAAAAATCGATATTTTTCTTTTTTATAGTTTGAAATTATTGGGAAAAATTTAATTTTTTAATTTTAATACAATTCATATTTCTTCATTATATTTAATTGATATTATTGTTGTATAGGTGAAAATAGAGCGAACTAAGCAAACTTTTTTTTTTTATAGTTATTATTATTAATCAAGTATTAAATGACGCTTCAGTTATCATAATATTAACCACCGTATGCATTGGGTCTCATTCTTGCGTTGATTATTTCACCGCCATTCCAGAACGCCGCGATAAGACGTGAAATCACATACTCGTGCATCTGAAAACATAAAAAAAAATCATATTTAATTTATTTAAAAAAAAAATTATCTGTAAAATATTATATTTGTTGATTTATATTTATTAAGATTTTTTTTTTTATATGAACGTTTTTTTTATTCTGGGTTTTTTTCTTTTTTTTTTTTTTTTTATCTAGAAATTTAGGTTTATTATATAAAGTGATCCGTGATGCTTATATATGTGCTGACACACGGTGATAAAATGATGTGTGGCGCGTGCCAATCGAACGACATTACATTATAATTATGTGTGGCTTAGGCTTCCAGCGAACTTCATAAAATATTCCGAGGAATAAAAAAGTTGCGGTGTAGATATTATTATATCTATATTAATATATACAATGCTGAATAATTTTTCTTAATATTTAAATAATTAATATTATTTATTATTCATATAATTTGAAAAAAATTTTTATATTTTTGAAAATTAATTTAATATTATTTGTTAATTTTTTTAGGCTAAAAAAACTTTTAATACTGATCGAGCAATTGTACAAAAAATGTTTGCAACAAGTCATTACGATTGGCTACCTGGACCAAATGACATTCCCAAGGCATTAGACGAAGATTTGGATGAAAAATATTTAGCTGAATTAAAGGTATTTTTTGAATCTAATTTTGTCTGTTAAAATTTTTTTTTCTCCAAGTGTAAATATTATTATATGACATCATGTGAGATAAGATTTATGTCAATTGTGCGAATTTTTTATTTCAGTTTTTTTTTTTTTGTTCTCACGTATATCTAGTTTATAAATTTGTCATTTAAATTTATTAAATAAGCAACTTTAGTGTTTTTTTTTTAGTGAAAATAGTGTGTTTAAAAAGAATAAAAGGTCAATGTTTTTATTTATTTATTTCAGATCGATAGTCTGCTATTAAATGCCTATGGATTTATGCAAAGATATGCTGTTGGTTTGGAGCAAATTGTGTGGGATCATGAGGATCATCGAGGACTATTTTTCATCGAGTTCCAGCTGGCAGAATATAAATTGAAAACGGTGAGAAAATTCTTATCTAATTTTTTTTTTTTTCAAGAAAAAAAAAAAGATTAATTAAAAAATTTAATGACATGTATCAAAAAGTAGAATTGTGTAAGAAAAAATTTTTTTTTTTTTTTTTTTTTTTCAAGAAAAATTGTCATTTAATATTCGAGCATATTTTAGGAAGTTTTAAATGATTGTTTTATATTCTAGGTTCTCTGTGAGCTGCAAGATGCTTTGATGGAACGTGGTGTGACTTTGAGGCCTGACGTCACTCGTGACGTAATGCCGACCGAGTATCGAGTAATGCCGGATATCACCTACCAAAATTTACGCGATTGGTTAATTTTGCGTGATTACATGAACGGTCTGCAGTATGTGATGCAGACATTCGAGTATCTGCGTAGTAGAATGAATTCATAAGATTACCCGCATACGGGATAGGACAATAATATCACATTTTTTTCATCCACTCTCGAGTTATTATTCAATCCCCGAAAAAACTTATTTAAAATCTACTTAAATGTGTAGGCTAATTTATTTTCAAAGATTAAGCACACTTTTGCAATACACCACGATCTTTTTTTGTTTATGCAGTAAAAATGCAGGCAATCTGTGGTATCATGCTCATGATGGTTATGATTCATCGTAAAATTCTATCTGAGCAACGGTGAAAGTCGGAATAATAAAAATTCTCGGTCGTCGACTCATCTAGCTTGACGTAAATCCAAAATAATTGACACAAATTATTTTGGTGTTAGGTCATTTGGTTTAAATTAATTGATTTCATGGGTATTATCATTGATTTAATTCACTTTTTTGATTAATTATTTATTGCAGCTACTTATTTAGAGGATAGAAAATATTTGTTTTTGTTTACGCGACGAATATAAGATTTTTTTTGCTTTCAATTTTTACCTTTTTCAACAAATAAAAAATAAATATAATTGTAAACTTAAATGAGAAAATCATTCCACAAATTTATTAGCTTCCATAAAAAATTTTTTAATAATTGTTAAATAAAAAAAAAGTGTTGTTGCATTATAGTAAAATGCATCTATTTTATTAAACTAATAATTCTCATAAAAAAATTTTTAATATGCATAAATATTACTGTTAATATAAAATTTATTTATGTTGATTTAAAGAATATTTTCACTTGTTTATATAAAATAGAAAATTTTTTTTTTCTATCTGGAGATTATCAGAAATGATAGTTGACATTGTTCATTATCATTTTGTGCTTCGACTGTCTCCAATAATTACTATTATTTAAATGGAATCTCTTTTTCATGTTTGTGTGTATATATAGAAAATTTTGTTAAATAGAATAATTTGAGTTTAAATGCTTTTTGCTTGACAGTGGAGTGAAAAACGGTCGTAGTAAATGTTCTAACCAATATTTATTTTTTACAAACAAAAACCATAAATTATACTCGTATTTATTTAAATTAATTTATTATACTATCTGTAATAGTATTTGATGAATTGACTATTTAATTTAATTTTTATACTTTCATTATGTCCATATAAAATCACACTGCTGCTAATCGATTCAATAGTATTATAACTGTTGCTATTTTAGAAATGAGAAAAAAGTCTTGCAATGTAAGCTTAATTTATTAACTAATATGCATAAAAATCCACTCTATTAATAATAAAAATAGATACATCATTCATATAAAAATCATGTCTGTGATATGCTGTCATCTGCGATAGAGAAGAATGGAAATTTTCAATTAATTTTTTTTAATAACATTACATTCAGTATTTGTTATAAATCATTTGAACCGATTAACAGCAGCCTCGTAATAATATTATTAAGTTATTTATTGCGTTAATTATTTTCAAGCAGTATATATATCGTATTTCGGTTCAATTTGCCATTTTAAATTAAATTATTGTTAAGAAAATGTCAGTATGTTGTTAATCACAATCGAAAGTATATAAAATCGTAAAAAATTGTTTACTCCAAAATATTGGATAAAAAACAAAACATATTTTTATATCAATTATATAAACATCAAGATTCTAAATTAATTCAACAAACTCCGTCCTGAATACAGTTCATAAATTAAATGTGAAAAACTTTTGTAAAAAATAATTAAAATGGTTGTTCAACGGTATTTTATATATTTGCTGCACATGAAAAAAAAAAAAAAACAACACAAACAAACAAATTTATCCGGATATTTTGAAGATGTACAAGTATAATTATTAAGTTTAAATATTCCATAAATATTTTTAATTACTGTAAAATTATACTGATGAATCTATAAAAAAAAAAAACAAATCACGCTGAATATGTTTATGTAAAAATAAGATTTCAATGCTCAATGATTTTTTTAAAAATAATACTGCAACAAATCAAGTTTGAAGTATGTTCCTCTTGAGATGCCCTGAATCTAATATGTAACATTAAACCAAAGACAGTTTTCAACATCGAATCAGTCTATTATTTGGTAAATTTCCCCTTGCCGCATTTCCTCCTTTTTTTTTTAAGAAAAAGAAAAAGAAAATTGTATATTTATTCCGATGTACTGAATGACAGATTTACTATTTACAATGGTTCCTCTCGTGGTTGCTGTCTGCACTGTTTGAGAGGAAACGAGTAAGTTAACATGATAATGTTCTCAAGTTCTGTTAGACTCGCCGCTATATTTACCGAGCGTGTACCGGCTATCGTTGTTCGTCGGTTCGTCAAACTGCGTAAGCGTATAAAGGATTATATGTCGTTTTCATTTTTTTTTTTCTTCAGCTTTTCTTCCTTCATTTAAAAATTTTATTTTACCCTTGGTATATTTGCAATCTTAGTTTTACCATTCATTTCCATCGTTTGATTACAACTTAACAACTAGAAATATCCATCAAAACAATGTAAACACTTGATATTAATTTTTTTTTTTCATTAAAAACAATTAAAATAGTAACTTGAAGAAATATTTTAAAAAAATTTTCCTGTACAATTATAGGGTTTATTATGATATTGTGTGTTTTTTATTTTTCTTCTTTCTATTTTTATTTACTACCCTATCAAGGGTAAGAGTAAAATTAAAAAATAAATCATCTACAGCGGATAATACAGGATTCTATATAGGAAAATTTAATTTTATCCTATAGCTTCATGAAGATATCCGGGTGTTGTCAAAAATAAATTATAAGAAATTATTTCGTTATTTTTAGTGAAAAATTGTTTGAAATAATTTTTTAATATTAATGAAAAATAAAGTTTAAAAATGTGTGCATTAATTTGCCATACAATTATGAAGATAAAAATATTAATTAAATAAATTTCAACATTTTTCAATCGAAATATCTTGGAAAATTATCACAATAATTGTTTTAATCGTTAAAAAATAAAAATGTTGAAGAAAAATCGTTTAAATAAATTTTAAACGATTTTTTTTTTGTTTTAAACAAAGAGAAGTCAAGAAATTTTACGACATCTTGGAGGCTTTGAGATCGGAAATACTATAAAAAAACCAGTTTGAAGCTAATTTTGTCGTTTGACTTATTTGTTATCAAACTTTGTCAAACTTATCAGTCCAAACAAATGCGCAAATCCACTTGAAACTCATATATATCATATTGCCTCAAATATAAATCTATAATAAGAGTAAATGTTATATTTCTTCGTAGGTTTTGTGTGATGCTGTTCAGATCTTTTATTACGATATAGATTGAAAAAGTAGGTAAGTCAGTTACAAATCGAACATTATATTATATGTAAAAAAAAGAAATGCCCACCTTAAAAAAGAAATACGATTCCGCAGACGTTGGCACTGGGCAAACAGAGACAAGAAACAGGATAGAAAAAGACCAAACATCAAGACGACCCCCCACGGTCGTTCCTTCACAATTTCCCACGTGCGGGGATCTCGTTTTTTTTTTTTAGTTTTATCGGTTCGTTCATTCCTTTTTTCTTCTCATTTCAATACATATATATTTAACATGATCTAATTTAATTATTGCTAATAGAAAAAAAATTTTTTTTTTCACACACCACAACACTATTATCTATAAATCAAAAATATATTTAATTAAATTCAAGTTATTCATAAATAAATCTAAATTATTAAATTTTAAAACATTATATAATATGAGCTATAATTTATTTTTAGAAATAGTTTAGAAAAATACTTCTTTTTTTTTCCGAAAAAATTTTTATTTTAACTTATTAAAATATTGTTTAAGAGATAAAATTATTAATAAATTAATTTTTGAATAAAAAAAATTTAATGACTAGTATATAAAGAGTGTTTCTTTGAGTAAATTATAGTTTAGAATGTTGATGGACGTGAGAATAATGTAAAAGTCGTGATACAACATCTGCAAGGTCTTTATTTGAGAAAAGGGATCGGCACAATCCCTTATTCTGATTACTGATATGTTAGGTCGCGACATCGTGACCATAGTCTCTGATTTACATATTGCCTTTTTGTTTGTTGTTTTAGAATACCATTGTATAAAACCACCAACGTCGCGTGGATACTATCAAGCTCTTCTGCACAAACTCTCTGACTCACTTTCTGTTAATCACCTTTGTGAGTACAGATTTATAATATAGCTTGATGGAGAAAAACATATCAAATATACAGAGAATATCATTAATAAGAGTCTGAAAACAAGCTAATCATTTTGAAATGTATCCACCCGATCTGCTGCTCTATAACTTATGCCCGCCAGTTTCCGTGATGTTTTTTCCGTTTGACTTTTGGTCTTTGGTGTTTGTTCACAACTTGAAAACTCGTTGCCGGCGTCATTGATGATCGCAGTGGACCCGCGGGAGATCCGGGAGAAACGCCAACGGAAAAAGATGTATATACAGAAAGAAGAGAGAACAATCGCGAGCCAAACGACAAAAGAGGGTAGTCTTATCGTGCGCAAAGGCAGGGCCATCGAACCGGTCAGTTAAGCGTCTTTCTAGCCTTGGAGAAGTCTTCGCCGTTGGCCAGATGAGGTATATATGCTCTCGCGGTGCACAAGGTAATCAAAAGCACCGCCAAAAATTTCGTTTCAAAACGTCCTGATGAACTTCCGGCGGTGACTCGACGAGTTCTACCTCCAAAGTAGTCTAGACCCAACACAATAATAAAAAAAAAACACTTCCTGAAATGTAAAAAAAAATTTTCATTCATTAGTTAAAGCTTTTTTCATGATTTATAAATTTTTTTTATTCACTTGTTAATCTAAAATTGTGTAAAATTTTCGATTTTTAAGGAAAAAAAAAAAAAACACCGATAATTTGGGCCTCCTGACCACGAAATATGTGAGGGACATGGGTTGCTCGCGCCTGCGGCTCCTGCGGCAAATTTCACAAACGTCCAAATAGCCTCCTTACGCCCTCAATACATATATATTGTTTGGTTTGTTAAAAAAAAAATGCAATTGAAAATAATTTTGTTTGTTTGTTTTTTTTTTGTTTTAAGTTCATAAAAAATGCAAGATGCCACTTGAAAAATGTGTAATTTTATGGTTGAAAAAAAACGGGTTTTACAATTGCAATTTTTTTTTTTTATCAAGTTTAAATAAATTTATATGTATATGTATTGCTTTTATTGAGGGATAATTATTATACTTCCTTGTTAAATGCTCTTGCAGATAAATAATTTTGCGTATTGTAGCAAACAATACACCAATCACACGGTGGATATAATTAGTTTTTGAAGTCACAAGTGGAACGTGCTTTAGCATAAGCTTTATGCATGTATGCAATGTATTGTTGGGTCAGAAATATATACTTTTAGTATTAAGTTTAATTAGTATTATATTTTTTAAACAAAATGTAAAGAATTTTTTTTTTTTAAGGAATATATTTTTATTTATTTAAAAAAAAAAATGAAAAAAAATAAATATCAGATGAAATAAAAAATTTTTTTGATTACTTGTAAAATATATTGTCAAAAATTATATATGTGTCGAATTGTTAGTTAAAAATGTCGAGTTATAAAAAAAAAAAAGAAATTCAATAATCATTACTCATATATATTTCGCCGAAGAATATGCTTTCCAGTTGTTGTCGTGCAGCGGTAGCTCAAAAGACAGCTTAACAGGGTCTGAACCAATTACAAGGAAATTATCTGGCGTGCCTGGGCTCCAGTGTTCGCAATCACAGTGATTAGTGTCTCTCGCCACCATTATACACGCATATTACATGCCCTGCTGATTTGTGAATGTTCGCACGTAAATTATATAACTGATCTACAACGATGTCAACAATTTTGACGCGTTGAAAAATTGTACAAATAATTTTTTTTTTTATAATTTCATTAACCTATAATATCACAAAAAAATTAAAACTTAAAAATTTTATTCCCGACATTTAAAAAAAATTTTTTTTTTTTCATATATTTGTGCATCCTTATATCCTCATCATTATATAGCTATAGCGACAGTGCTAATGAAGAAGAGGAAAGGATCAGTAAAGTTGCATTGAAGTAGTCAAGAAACTATAAAAAAAAACTCTACCCAGAAACAGTTAACTACTTATTGTCAATTTAATGAGACTATCATAAAAACAAAACTATTCGTAACACAGGTAGGAATGCTGGTGTACGTTATGAAAGCATCAATTACCTTTCCACATTCAGTTCACTAATGAGGCGAGGTTCTAACTACGGACGTCCTGATAGTTAGCTTACAATTGGTGCTTGTGACACGCAGTGACTAAAGACAATTTCTCCCAAAGGCTATATATATATATTGACATAGGTATAATACGTCAACCACTTAAATTTAGAAGTAAAAAAAAATAATAATATTTTCTTCAATTCTTTCATTAACGTTTAGATATTCTTCAATTTATGATGTTATTTTTTTCCATGCAATATAATATATAGTAATTTGGCAATCTCGCAGGAATATTTTTTATCCAACTATATAGTAATTGTAATTTTAATTGGAAAATTATATTTTTCTTAAATAATAATTGCAAGTATCACGAATGTTTCTTCTATATACTTTGATTGCATATTATAAGTGTTAGTTTAAAGGATAATAAAAAATATTTGATAATCTATTGCAGCCACTGTTATCAATGTATAACAACTGATGGCATGCACAAGCCTTTACAGCAATCATCCTCACTAAGCCGCGACAAAAACAATCCGCTACAATAATGTAACGGTTTTCAAGTTTGCTCTATCATACAACTGTAAGTGATCGCAGTTTTTCTTCTTTTTAAAATTTTTTATTTAAAATCTAATTAGAAACTTTATTATTTTTTTTATTTTTGCAGGTTTTAGAGGTTGGATCTCAAAATTTTTTCGAGGTAAATCTAATAAATTAGGTTTAATTTTAGAAAAATTTGTGTTTTTATTGATTTTTTTAATTAGTTGGATATATTATTGTAGATTGAAGTCTCGTCACCATGCATAATCGATATAGTCTTGTTATCTTTTTTATAGCTCTTTCTAAGCTCCGGAACTAGTATTGCACACAGTGCAATACTAGTTTATGTGCAGTCTTTAGTTGAGTGCGTAGGCAGTTACGCCGGCCGGTGCCTTTATGAAAAGTGAGTACTCCAGAGCTGCAGCGAGTAAGTCATTGAAAGTTTTAGGTGATGGTAATACTGCACATCCTTCATCCAGAGAATTGCGGCATGCTCTGCTTATGATTTACTGTCAATTTTTCCTGTCAGTCGCGGTTGAGTAACATATTGGTTATTTGTTTATATATACTCTTTGCGCTTTAAAATAGCTCTGAGAGAATAATTTTTTTTATGAATATAAGCAAACACTTTTTTATATATAAATAATATTTTTATTGTGAAATGATAATAAAAATTTTATTTTTATATTGCTATACTTATTTAATAGAGTTTTTAGGTCAAAACGACGCTAAGGGGTTGTGGATTTTTTTTTTTTGAGTGTTTTTCAGACTTTAAACTAACTGTAAAAAAAAATTTTATCGCGAAGCAAAATATTTAACACTATATTTTATATTTATTTCCCATAAATTTGAGGTTTAGGGGTGTGCAATAATCTTCTAAACGACATACTATAGAGGGTTGTTGATTTTTTTGGGTTTTTTTAGAACTCTAAACTATAACTGTAGATAAAATATCGAGTTTAGCTCTTTAAATTATGGGCATAAAACGACTTGTGCTTATTTTCAACTTGATTAAAAAAAAAAAAATCACCTGAAAAAATTAGACTTATTAAAAAAGTGCGATGATTATAGAATCATTGAAATATAGTAGTTTTAATTATAAGTTTTGTGGGTATTAAGTATTAAATCCTTTAAAAAATACCCTAAACGCGAAACTATATGAAATTCTGCATAGAATAGTGCAGATTTCATGTAATTATTATAAATGCTGCTCAGTGTTTTACCTGATGATGTATAGCCGACGCTATTTGTTAATTAGTTGGGAATATTCTAGGATTTCAAATATTTTTTATTTTGTCTTACATATATCATAAAAATTGAGTTTATTAACAGTACAAATTTTTCTGAACAAAAAAATCCCCGAGATTAAGGATGAGAAACAATTTATATGGTATTTTATTTATAAAAATATTTATTTCTAATATAAAAATTTTGAAAAGCTCATATTAAAACATCAAAAGTGACAAAACATGGTAACTACATTAAATTTACTATTAGTTGGATAATTAGACTAACATTGTTTATTATTCGAAAATTAAATTGCATCAGTAGTTACTGTTTTTTTTTTTTGCCTATAGTCATAGATCAAGTTTAAATAAAAATTGTCAGCATATATCACAGCTAAACTTATGGATATATTTAAAAAACTTAAAAATACTTATCCAGTACCAAAGATATTTAGATTTCTTAAATTTTAATTCATGGCTGCGTGTAATGATTTTGTAATGTTATTAGTAAATTAAAAAATTCCTGATATTTAATAATTGAAATAGAAATTTTGAAAATCCCGCGAATGGGTTTTGTGTAGTGGTTGTCGAGCTTCGATCGTGCGCATGCAATCAAAATAAATTTAACGGCAAACCGGTTCGTTGGCGCGGTTTCGTCTTGAGAACACATGAGTTGATCGGCTGATGTTTGTGAATGCGTCACTCCCCTGCTATGTATTATTTCTTTTGTTTATTATTATTTCATGACTTTAATTTAACAATTTATTACTTCAACGAATAATAATAATTTAGCGTGTAAGAAAATGTAATAAAATTTGTATCACATGTTAGTTCTTTCTTTATTTGCGATTGTATATTGTCAAACGCGAAAGAAAAAAAAATTTTTTTTGATTATTTGTCAGTTTATAAATTGATTTTAAATAAATGCAGTATAATAAAAATTATAGGTAATATATTTTTTATGATATCTATCGAGGTTATAAATATTATTAAGGCAGACTTTGATTTTGATTGTATATTTTATTTATAATACTGCCCACAATCTATTGAGTAGATGCCATTTTAAATAATACTGCTAGTGCGTGAATTCCGCATTAATATCTTTAGCTTCACGCTTACAACTTCAATTCCAAAATGCAAAAATGTGTCATCATAATTATTACAATTATATTCTAAATAATAAAAATTAATCAATTGTTAATTACATTGAAATAGCTTCAGTTTTAGCTTATACATGTAGAATTGTGTAGGAATTGGATTAGTCGTGAGCATTTTACTAATAAATTCGTGTGGCTTAAGTACTGAACTTAATTTTTAAACAAATAAATAGATTAGTTTAACTATTATTTTCTAAAAGTACTCGTTTTTTATCGTTAAAAAATGAAGGAAAGCAAAACATAACACTTAAAAGTGTGTGAGGATACTAAAAATATAGTTCTTTCTATAGTTCTTCATAGAATTTCTGTATTACCAACTACCGATAGTACTGCAGATCGATCGTTCGCCGTTTTATTCATAAAAAATCGATTTTAGCACCGTAAATATATTTTTTTTCGATATTTGTAACATAATGAAAAATTTTGTTCTATCGTGTGGCAACAGTAGAAAAATCTTAAGAAACTATAAAACTACAACTAGTTTGAACCGCAATTTCATAATATAAGAATAAATCTTGAAATACCCGTCATTATAAAGATTTTTCGGCATACACTAAAATATTATCATGGATAAAAAAATATAATTTTTATGATCTAAAATTTGCTGTCGGTGCGTAGCATTTATAGTTATGCATGCAGTGAAAAAAAGAAAAGAAGAATATAATTTTTTTAATCTCTACTAACTATAGTTCGTCCTTATATATTCTATATATCTATTATGCTTGATTTTTGATGCGTTTTTTTCTCAGAGATTTTTTACGTGGGTAATTCCATTCACCTCTTGGTCTTAGTGAAACTTGGCTTGGGCTACCATTACCATGATTATAGCCACGTAGAAGTGTTGAATTCTTTGTATGAATATTTTTGTTGCGAATTTTATTTCCATGCTGCAATTGTTTTTTTAAATTTTTTTTCCTCGCTCGATATACAAATGGTGATAAAGTATTAGAATCACACGTTCCAAGTCCTTTTGCTGTTGCATTACGAAATGCACTAGTCCAATCATGCAAAAAAACTTTATAAAGCCTCAAAACACCCCAATCTTGAATTAGCATCAATGTAAGATCCCCTTCAGTCGCCCAATCTGGACTTTCTGTTACCATAACGGTTTTATGATAATTTGGCAACTTGAATCCCAAATTTAAAATTGCTGTCTCCACTTCACATAGCATCTAAAAATAATATAACAGTTTGATTAATAAATAGCAAATTTAAATATTTCTAAAATATACTTACTCTAAATACTTCATTTTGCATTCCATTGACAATTTCATTTCGTCTGTTAATAGTATATTCAACATTGATATTAGACTTCAATCGAAAACCCTGCAGTGAGTGAAAAGTAACAGCAAATCTCTGAAGACCATCATAAAGCCGGGGTAAAGCATATTCTGCTTTTTTATCTTTCATTTGACACCACAAGTCTCTATAGTACCATTTCAGTTGATCCTTTGGTAGCCAACTCATGTGATATTGTCCTTTTAAAACTTTGTAAACCTAATGGTACAGACAAAGGATTAAAACACACACTTTAGCTGATGAATTCAGGATTACTTGGATACGTTTGGGTGTAGTTTAGGCAGACTAACCTTAGAGTATATGTCATGAATATCTTTGAGATCGTTTCGAAAACGATTTTTTGCAACGCGCAATTGCGTTTTTACTCGTTTTAGGGTTCGATGGACACTATGTCGCTGTGGGGAACGTTTTAGTGCCACGCCTAAAGCTGTACCACATGGGTGTTCCCAAGGTTCGGTCATCATAAAATTGGCCTTGAAAGTGATGAAATCCAGGCCATAGGATGAGGGAACGGCAGATGACATGCTTAAGCTCGAACTTAAGATAAATGCCAGGCTGGTAAAGGTTGTTGTTTGTGCCAATGAATCTAAAACAATCAGCGAGAATTGCACAAAGTAGTACCATTAGTACTGTACTATGTGTAGTTAATCATATACAACTATTTAGAAATTTATAAACATCTATACAATGAACAGTTCAGAATTCATTTCGATTTTTATGATTTTGACTTTTAAAAATCATTTTAATTTTATTTATTTATCGTAAAATAACGATAAAATCAATGATGACTTATTAAACAATGTCTAAATGCCAAGTTTTGTAAAGATAAGTTATGGAGACAAAGTTTTCATTTGAATTCGTTCGATGGCGCTAGTTGTACGTAAACAATAACACGAATTTTGAGAATATAGTTTAAGAATAAAATGGTAGAAAATATATGCTATTTAAATTGCAAGGTCAGTATTTTTAAAAAATACCCCATACGCCCCTTTGTCCTTAGGTCACGCGATTTTCTGTGTCTCAAGCCACTCTAATCATATATTCTAAAAAAAAAATTTTACATATAAATTTACTAAGATTTTTTCAACACGTAAAAAAAATATATTTTAATTAAAAATTTTTTTTGTTTCAAATGTAAATATTTAATAATGAAAGAAAATTAATTATTTTTTTCGGCTTAATAAAGTTGAAATAGCTTAGTAGTTTTATTTTGCAATATAATAATACGTTTTTTTCCTGTGTGAAGTCACCCTAACAAGGCTGAGGTTGACTCTTCGAGACGGCCCTATACTCTCCTGCAGGCTATAAGGCCCCCCTCGATAACTCGGCAAATATGCAAGATAACGGGATAATTTTAGGACGAAATCGTAGGAAATTATATTCTCTACAAAAAAGTCACCTAATCCTTTTTTTAAAATTTTTTTATCTATTTTTTTTTAAAAGCACTTTACCCGCTTGTCTCACACACACGCACACAAAAACACGTCAGCTAAGAATTAATTGACCGGATTACAAATTTACCAGAGTGCTTATACATGACTCAAACATTGCAATCGATACATGATGTAGATACTAATCTAATCCTGAATGAAATCTCTCAAGACATTTATATATATCATGCCGCGCGACACAAAAGTTTGCGGTTCGCATTTTATACTCTTTGAGATATATTGCCCAGAAACTAATCAAAATTAATTCAGCAGACTGTTTTTTTTCCCTCGCGGCGTCTGTAGAGGGTGCATACAAATAGCTTAAAATCTCTGTAACCACACAACAATAGCTATAATAACCGCAAATTAATTTGCAAACGAAAATGTGAATGTAATGAACCATCAGAGAAAGTCTGTCAAGGGACACATATAATGTTTGCAGCGGCCTCCTCTTCCGACTTTCACACCACGTCGATGCAGAGTGTATGCATACACGTGGGTATCTTACCATTGAATAAGCGGGTACGTGGACTTGGGGTTCCGGCAGAAAATATATGTTGGGTGTACACCCACGCTGACGCGCCCCCGCACTAGGAAATAGGCGGCAAATCGAGTGAATCATAATTTATTGCACAATTTCATTTACCGCGGATTCCACTTTTAACTGCATTTTCCTTTTTTTTTTTTCTTTCATTTCTCCATTTCCTAAATATCATCCACACGATTTCCCTGCCAATTTACAGTCAATTTTAACGGTTTATTTAATGTAAACGATCTTGTATAAATATAATTTGCCTTTTAACACTGTTATATTCGCGCAAATTATAACGAAAAATATATATTTATTGATTGTATATTGAAAATATGTGTCTGTTATATAGTTGTTTTAAAGTAACTTCCTTTTTTTCAAGGGAAAGATCGCAGATTTGTTGGATGCCTGACGAAAGGAACGACGAAGGTGGAGGCTAATCACCACGCAATCACTGCGCTCCCGGTGAAGCCGACCCGTTCCCAGAATGTGTTGCGCTTATGCCCTCGAGGAACTCGCATCGTTTCGCCATGGCAAAACCAACAATCTTCGTCGAGTCTTAGCCGGTAAGCGAGGGCAATGAAGAAAAGAAAAAAAAATCGCTGGACGCACACGCTCGCCGTATCTTTCCATTCGTAATACAAGTTTTTGATCAATCTATCTGTGCATAGGACTCATCATCGCGTCTACATCATACTTATAATCAAAATTTTAGGTTGAAACATTGAAAAGTTAAACAACAGTGTTCTTTAGTTTTTAAATTTTCAACAAATCCAAATTTTTTTTTTGTCTGTGCTTAATAATTTTATGAAATTTAGCGCGTGATCTTTGCGCGTTTTGTGTTCGTTTCCATATTTATCTACATTGAATGAATTAAGTATTTCAAAAGTCAGGCTATAAATTGCATTCATCT
The DNA here is from genome assembly GCA_002156465.1 of Macrocentrus cingulum. Classification (NCBI taxonomy): domain Eukaryota; kingdom Metazoa; phylum Arthropoda; class Insecta; order Hymenoptera; family Braconidae; genus Macrocentrus; species Macrocentrus cingulum. The sequence continues at coordinate 15,320 of MVJL01004431.1, forward strand.
TTGAAAATACGAGGACTAAATAATATGTACAAGCAGCAGTATAACTCATATCTATCGGTTAAGTATCAAAATAATGAGCATGATCAGCTCTCCCACTTGGAGAGAGATGACTTAAGCGCGTACTTTACGTTCTGATTCAGGAATTCAGAGGTTGGGATCGTCAGAATTATAAATAGACATAGAGTGAAAAGGTATAGAAAGGACTTTGTTTAATGAAAATTTTTAAAAATGGATAAGAAACTCTTGACAAAATTGAAAAAAAAAAACTATGAATTACAATTTAAAAATAAAAAAGATTTTCTCAGCCACTTATTCTGCAAATTTTATCCTCTTAAAAACCGCAGAATCATCTATTAAAATTATTTATTGCTCTGAAAAGACACTTGCGAGTAATGGTTGTGAAAAATTATATCTACAATTTGACGAGCAAATTGTGATTATTTGAATAGATAATTTCTAGTACAGTTCTAGAGTAACTTTCTTCTAACACAGAAAATCATACTGGAAGAAGGGTACAGGTCCTATATCATAGAGTAAAAATTTCTAGAGTCGAAGTAGTGGGTTTTCATCGAGCATATTATTACCCTCCCGCTATAAGTAATGATTCTTCTCTATATACTGCAGTGCTTATGGTAAAAAGCACTGCATTAAAGATAAAAACAAATCACATTTGAGTAATAATTTACTCGCAACACCCATATGTCCACACGTCCATGCAGTGAGTAATTTTCTACTCGATATTTTCTCAGTATGGGCGTAGCCCTTGGTACACTTTTCACTCTACGCTATACAATAATCCATCATTAGTACTGAATGACAGAATTTTCACTCTTTCGTTAGGCATTTCAATTAGTCTATATATATACCCTCGTCGACATTAGTCGAAACTAATCATTTACTAAATTGTGAGAAAAAAAATTTCTTCAATCTAATTTATCGTAAAAATTTTGTTAGATATCTCAAGAAGTCAATTTACTCAGTTTTTCTTCTTTTTTCTAATTAGCAAACTGCGTAAAAAAATTAACAACTTCACCACCCACTAATCAGAAAGATGTTGCAACGTGAAATTGGTCAAGAGTCGATTGCTACCAAAGGGTTTTTGTTGAATCCGCCTGATGGCGTTAGTTATGGTTACAATTTACCAACGGGTTAGCAGACATGGGAAGTTGTAAAGGATAAAAGCAGCTGAACGACGAGGCATTGTTAGCGAGGGGCTGTACACGTTATAGTGAGTGAAGAAATGAGGTCCTGTATCCCGGGATGATGAGCCATTCACGATCTCAACGGGTTTGTGAAATCAGGGCATCACGGGCAATGCTTGCGACATATCTAAACTTCTCTCCAAGATTTTATGGCAATACCCATCACCAAAAGAACGTATTACGTCACATTTATTTAGATTATCTCGGGTTAGTTCGATATATATTCTGTAGGATTTAAAAAATGCACTTTCTACAAATGCGAGTCCCATCGCGGCATTTCTTTACAGTTTTTTTTTTACATCCAATCATAAATAGAATTTATTATTGCTTAGGATCAGTAGCTTATATAGCCGCTGGCTAGTCAACCTAGGCAGTGACGCTTGATTGTTATTAGTACACAACTAGATCACTCCAACTATTTTTACATCCCGCGGCTCTGTATTCAATGAATATTTTCAAGTTTTTCTTAATTATATCTATACATCTAACTATTCTGATGGGAAGCTAATACTACCCTTAGGATATTCCTAACCCTTGATAGTTTTCTAGGCCGCGCAGAGAATTTTTTTTCCAGCGCTCTTGCGTTGGATAGTGGGATATTATGGAAATTGCAATAATTTACAATGGATTTTAGAAATGCTAATCGTCTTTAGAACGATCGTAAACCCTTTTTTTGCCGACTTAGTTTGGCACGCTGCAATTGCTCTGTTATATACTAGATCGTCTCCACTGCCTCCGACTCCGACAGAAATTAGGCTGTTCTTCGCCCATCATAATTTCTCGTAGGAGTTGTGGCACACTCAGGTGACTTTGCGGGTAATAATTTTGAAAAGTTGCGAGGTAGATCTCCCTAAGGGTACTGTGACCCTCTGGAGATGTTTGCAGACTCAGGGATGCTTCAAAGTTGGCGGTTCGATGCGATGACGTCACTGACGGCTCGCTCGCGGTACACAATCACACTCGCATCTACGCTACACCACGCAGACAGTCTACATGGTGGCCAGAAAATATTCATAAACAATATCTTAATTTTTTTTTTTAGTTTTAAGCTAAAATTTATTTTGTAAAGATTTTTTTAGGGATAAAATACTGCGATAAAATTGTTTAGATAGGCCGAAAGTAAGTGGATGAGTGATTTTTGATTAGATTTATTTAAATTTGATTTTATTAAAAAACTTTTTTAATTTTATATAGAGCAGTTTTAATTGTGGGTGAGATTTTTTTTTTTTTAATGTATTAAAATTTTTTTTATTTAAACGATTAATGGTAAAGAAAAAAATGACGTACTGAAAGAAATTCTTTTGCACACGTTTACAGTAAAGAAAAAAAAAAGGTTTACCGTCTGTTTTCTCTTTTTCTGACTTGTTTTACCTCGCCTTTAGTGTCCTATCCTCCTCCTCCCTCTCTCGCCCCTGCTGTGTTGAGGATTCACGGCTGATTTCGATTTTATTTTTTTTCTCCCGAGTTTGTATCTTGATTTTTATGATTTTTCGAACCATTTTTATACCTCCTTAGGTTTGTCCCCTTGCAATAGAGAATGTATCACGCATCATATTTTAACGACGTTTAAATCGGTATTTTTCGTCATAAACCCGCCATTGCCTTTTTTTTTTTTTTTGTGAAAATATCATGCTGACAAATAGAATTTGAGGTTAAACATATATTTTATCTATAACCTTTGGTTCTATATATATTATATAAATATTTGCGTGCACACACGTGTGCGTGTGTGAACCCAGCATATATTTATGTATATTTACATATTTTTGATTGTTTGCATGAAATAATATATTTGTGTTGATAAGCAATTGTAAATAATTATTTATGAAAATATTTTATACAATTGTCAATTATTTTTTCGCAACACGTTGCTGTTTACTTTTGCTTATGTGTCTGATGTCAACAGAAAGATGAACCCCTTCATGCTTTTTACTCTTTTTTTTTTCACGCACTACAGACGTGTCAACGGTTTCATAAGAGTATATGTGTCTATAGGGCTAGCATAGTAGTCTTGGTTTAAATTAAATTTATATATTGATATTTCTTAGCAAATGTATTAAATGCGCGCGATCCCATCGATAGGAAATAAACTGCCTCCTTCGATCTCGAAACGCGATTCTAGATTGACAGTTTATTTTTATAATATATTTTCTAAAAAAAAATTCACTATTCGAATCATTTTCAGTTGAATTGAAACAAAGAGAAATAAAAATTTCATTTTCCAATGTTGAATAAAATTTTGACATGCAACAAAAAAATTTACAATGTTTTCTCAGTCAAAAAAAAAAAATTTTTTTTTTTCATTTTTACCAATAAAATAAATAATGTACACACACCGCCTTAATGTGGCATAGGCAATTGCACCGGCCACCAGCGGCCCGAAAATCATTTCTTCTTACTTTCTGCATCCACCTGCAGCCATAAAACTCACGCACTATTGTCTTTTAATATATAATAAAAACTGTTTTTTTTTAAATTAGTTTCAATAAAAATATTGAGTAAATTTATCAACGTTTATATATTTATTTTCTTGCATTAAAATAAAAATAAATTGTTGTCTATATATTTATGAAAAATTTTCAAAAAATCAAAAAATGTCATTTAAAAAATTTTTTATTCAAGTTAAATAATAATTATTTCTTTATCGCAAAATATAAGACACTTAAGCGCACACACTGACCATTCATCTGGCCGATCTCGTGATGACTGACTCGACTTTCAGTTAAGACTCAACTCAATTTACTCAGTCCCACCTTATTCTTCGTTTCTTTCTTCTCCTTCGGCGCATCCCCACCACGATAAGGTACAATGTCGACTACCGTCATATATTTGAGTACATGTAGTAAACAATTGTGCATGTTTTAGTTGGATAAAACAATCTTAAAAAAAAATCAGTTGACATCAAAAAACTACATTATTAAAAAACAAAAATCCAATTATTCAATGTTAAATAATAAAATAACGGTTGAAAATGATCTCAATTTATGCCTGTTTGTAAACATGTTTCGATTTATGTCATAAATCACATCACACAAAAAAAAATCACTGTATATTAAATTGACCCGGGCTTTCACAGTTGCATTATATACTCACACTGCAAACAATTATTAATATATTTTTATATCCTTTATTATTTGTGTGTAATATCAAAAATCAATTATTATATAAATCAACATTTTTTAAATATTATTTTTCTACTATAAATTATAATCAGAATTATATAGTTTATATAAAATAAAACGATATAAACCGATATATACTGTGAGTATCAATTTCAATATCGAATTTAATTTCTTAGAAAAAATCAGCACTATACAGATAAGTATTATACTTTTATCAAGACATAGGTCAGAACAGTATATTAATCTGCTAAAAATACTCACTGGGCTATGATTCATAATCGGAAGCATCAAGTATTTCATCAGATACACGTCAATATAATGACGTGTTCATCATTGATGAGTACCTATATATCAATTAAATACTATAAAAAAATTAAACAAAATGAGAACAAATTTTAATAGCCTTTATCAGCACGAGAAAGAATAAACACAAACGCATTTATAATCGTATTTTAATTTTGACTTTTATGTGTAAAAGTGTCACATATTTACTATTACAATTATGCATAGCGACGGCAAGATGGAAATAAACGATTATAAGGGTTTGAATATATTTTCTGATAACCATATCTGATAATCTAGACAATATATTGGTCAGTGTGTGAAGTGTCGCCACGAAGTGACGACGTCCTCGCGTGATTCATCGAGTGATAAGAGTTGAGCATGTGTGGTAGATCTATATAATCACACGCACTGTTAATTAATTCGATCACAAACATATTTTACCATTCAATTCTAACGTGTTAGCTATAAAACTCATATAGTCTAAAATCCATAAATATCCGCAACATAATACATTTTTGTTAGAAAAACTGTTAAAAATATTTTTCATCTAATAAAAACGTTGTTAATTTTTTTACATCCACAGTCAATTCATCAACGAGTAAAATTGCACAACCCAGAAAATTTTTGAACCTTATTTCAATACACGCGATTAAATGAATGAGTATACTATCAATGAACTCTGCGTGGTTCCAACGGACGCTATCGCGTATATCTACTCGTGCACATATCTAAAAGCATATATATGCCGGTGGGAGAGGATTATGTGGGGGTCCGCCCCGCTGCACATAGAGTCGGCCAATCTTCTTATACATGCTGAGTAATCCTACGACGTATTTACTAGTGCACGCGACAGTGCGCGCCCCACACCGACTCTCATCATATCGCAGTGGCTCAAAGCGTCGCGTGCATCAAGCGAAAAAAGGCGCTAAATTTTTTTACTCATACAATCATTACAGCCCTCTTTTTACCTCACCCAATGGCTTCCACAGTTCCCGATCACCGAGATTCCTTATATAATATTCTCCCAAGAGTCAGTGAGGCTGAAGCTCTCGATGCGATATAGTTCTTCCTTCGAACCAATTGGAAAATCCGACTTTTCGCGTGCCGGATCGGGCGTTTCTACATGAGACATGGGTGGGATCTTCGATAGAAATTTCTAGGACTATAGGCACACGTGAAAACGTTGGTGCCTATAGTTCTTAAGCGGTGATAAGGCACGTCGACTTACCTGGTTACTCTGGCACAAAAGGCAGTGCCTGACCCACAGGGTACAATCCTCTTGTTCTCCGATGCAGCCCAGACGAAACGTGGGTGAGCCGGCAAGTGGAAAGAGTTGAGACGACCTTACGTAGGACGTGTGCAGATGAAATAAAAAACTCGAGGAAAGTTGTGCCGCAAGGAGTTTCGATTTTTGCGTCATCATCGGAGTATAGACAAGTCCTGGTTAGAAACTTCTTTATCTCAGTCTGCAGTCTGGGATCCACCAGTCTGGCGAACTATAGCCTTGACTGCAGGGCGGGGTAGGCCGTCTTTCATTTTATCGTCGAGTATTCGCTGGGTTTGGACACTCGGAAATCGCATGAATATGTCTCTGACTTTTGTGTGTAAGTCCGGTGTGTAGGTGTAGTTTTATTTGGTTAGTTTTGAGTGGATAAATGCATGCAGTTAGTTCGGATGTTAACCTGCAGTTCTCTCTGTTGTTCAGATTCGCCGGCGGCATGCAGTCTGGTCAACATTTTTATATACTGCTCTCAGACAGACGATCTCCCTCGCTTTCTGCCGTCCTTTCAGTCCCCAGCACATCAGTTTCATTCTTGGCTCCCAGGGCTACAGAGTCATCTTGCTTTATTGCTTGCTATTAATTTTATATCCGCGCTGCTCTTCGTCCACGTCGTGGCAGAGTGTTTATCCTTTCACTCTTGTGTACCGTCGATTAAGCAGTCTTCTGTGATGGAAGATATATTCTTCGGTGAGATATAGTCGTCTGCTTTATCGGCTGCATCGGGAGTTGATTTCTTCTTTCATTTTACATCTGGAAGCTATATAATTTTGTTATTTTTGATATTTCAGGATATAGAGCATGGATTACTGCTGAAAAAACGTATATTTAATGAGAGTCTTAAAATTAACAATAATCTAGCATATATTTAGTTGAAATAAAAAAAAAATTTTTTTCATGAAATTTTAGAAGGGATACCTCTTGCAAATCTGCCAGTTTTCGTCATTTTTTTGTGTTTTTTGACGATAACTCGGTAAATATGCGAAATAATAAAAAATATTATAGTTAATAAATGTTAAATAAACTTTTTTATATCTTTTTTATTTTTTGAGATATTTTCGTTTTTTTGAAATTTTTATTTTTCAAAATATCTCAAAAACGATGCGAGATATCAAAAAAATTTATCAAACGTTTTTTATCAGAAATTAAGTTAAAAATCTTTTTGGTTTTATATAATTTTTCGTTATCTCGCTTGGTTCGCAAGTTATTAGCAAAAAACTAAAAAATCACGAAAATGACGAGATTTTTCGAAAGAATATATGTTTAGCTCAAAATTCGATAAAATAAAGAAAATTTTTTTTATTTTGCTTGATTAAATATTAAAAAACTCATTGATAAAATTTATTCAGCCTAAACCCGAAAGTTATCTTTTATGGCTGACCTAATATAGTCTATTCTACTTAAAACACATTAAAATCGTCATAATGACCTAATTACTCAGCTTTTTAGTATTATAGTGACCCATTATTGACTAATAGCTGTTTTATAAAAAAAATTCAAGAAAGAATAAATAAATTTATAGCATAATTTGCGAGTTATAACATTTTACGCAACATAATTACAAATATTATATATAATATTTTGATTTGAGTATTAAATATTTTTGATTAAAATTAATTCCATAATGCAAATTTTCATGTCATTCAATCATAAATGCAGAATATTTCTTTATTGTGTAGCTATCTGCTGGTTAACCCACGGCAAATAGTTAAAAACATTGACATAAACACCAGGGATTTCAGGAGTAGCACAACCGATACCCCAGGCAACTAATCCAATGACTTGCCACTGTCCAGTAGAGGTTGGACACACCAGAGGGGCCCCACCATCTCCCTGCAATAAATTATCCACATATAAATTACTAAAATTCAAAATTAATCCATTTTTCGTTTAATTAACAGAAAATTTACCGTGCAAGCATCCTTGCCGACCTCACCCCCAGCACAAATAAAGCTCATTCTATCGAGAGCATAAAATCCACCAAGTCTGGTGCTTCTAAGTCGAGTTTCACAAATTCCCTGGTCAACAATTGGCACATCGACTTCTTTTAAAACATTCTGATATGCTCCTATAGCTCCAAAAGCATTTTTCCCCCATCCAGCAACTCGGCATCTAAAAATACGAATATTAAATTAAATATTACAAGTGTTAGGTAAAATAAAATAATTTATTACCTTTGTCCAGTAGCTGGAACTGCTGTTGGAAGGCATACAGTGTTGATATTTGGACTATTCGCTAATGAAGCCGCTGGATTTATTCTCACGACTGCAATGTCATTTTGGAGGTTTGTTGGGTTGAACATGGGGTGTACAAATACTCTCAAAGGAGTAGATTCTTGGTAAGGATAAGTTTCAGTCAAATTTTGTCCAGCCCAGTCACCCATTCGAACCTTGAAGGCTCTGGTTGTACTGCAAGTACAAGAAATGTTATTTTTCAGTTATCACACGCGTTAAAATTTTTTTTCAAGTTCTTACGCGTATGCAGCAACTTTGTGGGCAGCTGTGACAATGTGGTTGGTGTTGATGAGCACTCCAGAACCTAAATAATTGTTAGTCGGTGTTAGAATGGCTACTTGCCAGGGATAAGCTCCATATCTTGCTGTTCCCGGTGGCTGCGCTGGAGAATTGAGTCTTACAGTGCCACAGGCAACTGTTGGATTCACAACTGCAACTGGACCACAGCACCAAACTTGACCAACAGCACAACTAGCTGGGGTACCCTAAATATTGAAAAAAAAATTTTTTTTCTTTATTAAAAAATGTTTAAAAATTTTTTTATTGAGCATGAAAATACCTGATTGACAATTCGGACATCGATATTCATTGACGTACAAGTTCCTTGAGCAACACATCTGCAATTAGCTTGAGTTGGTGTTGGTGGTGGTGCAATGGTTGCTGAAGATTGTGATAAATTAGCAGATAAAAATTTATTGGTTTTAAAAAATTGTCTTACATCCGGCAAAAACAATTCCATCGACGAGAGACGGTGTTTGAGCAACACAACGGCTGTATATAAAGGTGATAAAAAATATCCATTTAGGTGACATTGTCACAGACATTTTGCAAATAATTCTTGTTGTAGATAAGATGAAAAATACATTAAACGTGTTACACGTTCAGCACTGACTTTTATACTAGAGTGTATTGTAAATCTAGAACTCATGTTAATGGATAGATTTTTTATGACACCTCATTATGAGTAACTGGAAACAAATTATTGTGGACAACCAGCCGCGGAATAAATAATAGATTTGGCCTTCCCAACTCTGAAGTTTCCCCAATCATCACCGTATCTGTGTCATGTTACGTTTAAAAATCACTTCCTGAATAGATTCAACTAAATTGTCGTTTTATCTCATCATCACTTTTAATTTTTATCGTAATTGCGAGTTTAAATGCTGTTATTTCATAAATTCTATTTTTATTTTATTAGATAATGCAGGTGAAAATTGATATGATGATTTGATTGAATGGAAAATTTCAGGAAGAGATGATACTTACTGTATTTCGGTAGATTATGTGTCTAAATTTATTTTGTATTAATTAATGTGCCATTTGGTATCTTCCATATCTTGCGGATCTTTGCAACAGTGACGATGGTACTCGTGACATGAATGCCATGACGAATATATAATAAACATTGGTCATCTTCCGGTAATGCTATTATGGTCAATAGTTTCAGAGTAAATATGTGACATCGCTATTGGGAAATAATCGAGTTAGTGATGGCTAATTTGAGTGAAAACTAGACGTGTGAAGGGGTGTCATGGAATTTTGAAATTTATACATACAGTTAATTTGAAAAAATTATGACTGTTTTTTTTTTTAGAATAATAAAAAATTAATTTTAACTAATAAAATGATTTTTAAATCATTTTTGACGATGGAATATTGATAAATTAACGATTGTTGTCATTTTTAAATGCGTAGAAATAATTTTTTTGTCGATTTAAATATGAAATATTGTTGATACTAATATTCTATAACTACAAATGGTTATATTATCCAACTAATCTACCTTCTATTTATCGTCGAGCTGGTTATAATACTGTTTCACACAGTTCTTCGAAGATGTCGTATCAAGCGCGACAAGAATTTTCACTTTATTTAACAAAGTTTTTATTTTTATTAATAAAAAATTATGTATTTTTCTTGGAAATAATTTTTTACACCTCTTATACGAAGAAAACTAAGTGTTTTTTCGATGTGAAGATCATTCGTTTTTTGATAGAAAGCAAGAGATTTTACGTGAATTTTAGTTGGAAATATTTTTTTAATGTTATGCAAAAATTCGAAATTTGGCAATATCCAAAAATTTTTACTTACTAAACTTCTGAAGACGTTCGAATTCTCTGGAAAATGCCGCATATCAGTGAGTTAAAATTTTGTATATTACTATTTTTATTAATTTTACACACCCTTTATACAAATAACTTATTTTATTATTAACAAAAAACCACTGCTTTATATAATCTAAAGCTGTACGCTAAAATTTAACCTTTTATTTTAGTTTTTTTTATATATACGAATAAAAAAAAATTTTGTACTTTATCTGAACAATTATGAAAAGTAAGTTAAAATTTTTTTCAAAGACAGATTGTCTTATTAATCGACTGTATAAATAGTAAAACGCGATTATCAGAGGGCGATTAAGATGTCTTAGTTAACACAATGGTTTTTTTGTAGCATTCAAGCCCTATTTAAACTTCTTTGCTAGTTAAATGTAATTAAATTCACTTATTGATCATTAATTAAGAATTTTTACACTTGAAATTAATCCAGAGATAAATGATTTTCAATTTTTTTTTTAATGACACACTATAATAAAAAGCTCAAAATTATTTTTCTATTAAGAATGATTTAAAAACGATTGCTTAGGGGTATTAAAATATTTATGCATGATAGATCTCCAATCCAAACCCCATTCATTCCGGCTCTCCCTCGTGCGGAATATACGTCGCCCCACCGTATATACCTTTATGTGGTTTTCATCGACTAATTACATTTAAATTTCTATTTAGTTAACAATTTTTGATATATTTTCAATATAATTATGACTTATTTTTATTTAATTTATTTAAAGAAATCATTATTTTGTATTTATGAATTTTTTTTTTCAGCTTCAACTTATTCTTAATTAAGAATCTGACGAGTTAATTGGACGCACCATCTTTGAATGACTGTATAAAATTTTAATATATCCATATCAACTGTATCCATCGTAAGACCATGTCATTTAAGTTGGTAAAAACGGATGTAAACAATATTCCAGGATGGGTAACGAAGCAAAGCGAGATTTATCCTATCATTCATTAATTAATTTAATAAATTTATGAATCTTTCAGTTCCGGCAATTAAATATTACACATCAGTTAAAATCATTTTTATTATAAATTTTACTAAAAAAATGGAAATAAAAACTGTATCAAGTGATTGAGTGGATTTCGTCCTATTTCAATAGTGATTGACATGTCCTCAGGGTGGCATCAACTACTCCTGGGAGTCCTGTGCATCGTAAAAGGCTGAAAAATATTTTTTACCTCATTCAATATTGATATTATATTTATTATAGATTAATTTCGATTTTTTTGTATTTTTTTTTTTTCTAAAAATTTACTTTAAAAAAAAAGTGGGTAGCAAATGTCGATGAAATTGACAGCAACGATAAAAAAAAAAAAAACTATGGAGCTATGATTTGAAATAAAAAATTTAAAATGGAGGAAGAATTGATTTCTTCTCAATTCATCACACACAGGGTGCAGCTGTCAGTGCCCTCTGTCGCGCAAAGGGGTAGTCGAGGGAGGCAAATAGGACATTTAAAGTTGGGCCTAGGGATCTTTGCAAAAGTTATTTCTTATGTAGTGCATCAACTCAACCACTTCACAGAGACACACGTGTTATAGTCTTTTGACGAGGTGAAAATTCTATTTCATCTTACAATCGCATAAAAAATGATTTTACACCATGTTGCATTACCTGAGATTTATCTCTTGAATTTTTTAATTGTAACATATACTGCACTGTACAATCCAGCCGCATAAAGTCCTGAAACTACTAGAAAATTAAAAACAATATTAAATATTGAACTTTTTGTTTTATTATTCTTCAAATTTATTTACTTCTATTTTTTTCAGGGCTTCATCTTGGTTTGAAATTTTTTTTTTTTAGTCATTTTAGAAGCATTGGAAAAAAAGGTAATACACTTAGCTAAGGTCGAGAGCTTTTTTCGTGAAGGAACCATCAATAAACCTAGTGTTCTAATGAGTAAAGTAAATAATAAACAGATTAGAAGCAAAATACAGAATTGTCATATGTTCTTCAAATTTTTATTGTGCATGCATTGTGCAAAATGAAATACAAACTTTTAACATTTTTATTCGATATGCATGCCTATATAATATAACGGTTCGTTCACTTTTCAGTAATTTCATCAGTATAACAAAAAAATATTTGTATAACAATTAAAATATTCCAAATTAAATCATGACAGTTTTAAATGTCGAGTTTTATTTTTTAAATACTGCTTGAATTTTGACTTTTAATCATCTTTAACAATTTATTATGATTATTTCAGTTATAATTCATTCGATTAAAAATTATGATTGATATACTTGCATCAACTTTATTGATATTAAATGAATATATACTGAACAAAAAAAGTAATTAAAGTTATTTTCTAACATATCGCCGGATTAAACATAATTCTGATAAATATTTCTAATGTAAATTTTTTATTCATGTTCCATATATCAGATTAAAGTATTTTCGAATCACTGAACAGAGAGAAATTGAGAAAATTTTCTAAAATATACTTATTAACGTGTTTTAATATTAATTTTTTATCAATAATATTGCAATTCTCCAAAAAAAAAAAAACAAACAAATAATAGTATTAACAATTTACAGTATGAATTGCAGTTTTGAACATTGTACTTGAGTCGCAAATAATAAAAATATACTGTTACATTATGATACCAACCTCTTATATATAAGAGTAGTTTTTATCTACATTATTCGTTTTCAGTAAGTGAAAAAATCTTATCAATTTTTGAAATCATATTTATACTACATGATTCCATTCACCGTATATTATTACTGTTCAATTATAGAAATGGAATAAATATATCTGAAGCTGCGCTAAAATAAAAAACTTAACAAAAATTATTCTTAAAAAATGCAATGCTCCATTAGTATACAATACTAATGAATTTTAGGTGCAACTTGAGATAACGTGATGATGATTTATATATATTTATATCGCCAAGTGTGTCAATAAATTATTTTAAACAGCAATGATTGATTTTATCCAACTAATGTTTATACTCTTCGCGGTGAAATGATTTTTTTTCTCATGTGATTGACAATACTGTGATTTCTAAATTGAATACACTGCCAAATACGGACACTGGATACGTCACAGGACGATATGAATCATTAGTATTATAAGGTCACTATCAAAACTACAATTTTTTTAAAAACTATTTTGAACCGTTGTAATATTTTAAATAAAATTTCACAAATCATTTTCTTTTCCATAAGATAAACTACTATTATTATCAATATGCGATGGATTTTATGTATAGCGAAAATAACTATTTATTAGCAACTACTATTTACAAAATGATTACGTCCTTAAAAAATTTTTATTTGCATCACATCCCGCAAATTGCCTTCAACTCATTCAGCTAAGTTGATAGTACTCGGGAGCAAAATCGCTGGCTAGATTGCTTAGAAAATTAAAATCCGACGAACTATTACTATTTTCAATAGATTGAGTGGGTGCCGTAGTATCACCATAAAAAATCCCATATGAATCACTATTATTTTCAATCTGCCCGGTGCTATCTGGCTGAGTGATGACCGCCGCGGTAGCTGCAGCGATTGCCGTTGCCGTAGTGCTCAATTCCGGAACAACAAATGAATCTTGCACTGTGTTATAATTATGAGAATTTATTTCCGGAATACTATTGTGGATAATATGCTGCTGCGGAGTCTGTTCATAGGAAATTGAGTGGTATTTACTGCCTGTTCGGTATTCCCCAGGATGGGAACCAACCGGCGCATGGTGAATCTCGTAGTTTCCAGGCATAGACGAGTGTTGTCGATGATGCTGATGACTGAGATCATTGTAGTATTGCTGTCGCGACTGTAATAACGCAGTTTGATCGCTGTGCAAGTTGATATTCCCACTGGGTATGTGATACATTTCATTCGATGCATACGCGTGACGCGCAGCGCAGTCTGCATAGTCGTCCGTTGGGTTTTTGTCCTGAGAATGGGCAAATTCAGACTCGGAATTGTATGTATTATCGTCGGAAATATTTTTCTGGTGCATTGTGTAGTATGGAATTGGATTCGTAGGATAAGCCCGGTATTCCGACGTAGAACAGTAGCCTGGTTGATGTTGCAGATAGTGGATTGAAGAGTTGTAGATGTTTCTGGGCATCGATAATTTCTCATTATTCGGATGAATCCGAGATGCTGCCGTGTGCTGTTGTCGCATAAAATCCGGATCGGGATCAGTTGCATATGCATTCGGATGATAACCATCTTTGTGGCAGTAAGCACTTTGAGATTGAGTTGGATGCATGGGGTAAGAGCGATTGCGCCGGTTAACTGATATGAAATTCCGGTAGTCCGCAGTCTTCAAAGTCGAGTAATCGTTCTGCAATGTTTGGCATTGAGGCTGTGAAATGTCGGAAGTGTTTTTTATTGCTTGTGGCGAGGCAGTGCTAGTGTCTACTGAACTATGCAGCGCAAAACCCTGAATATCATTTTTTGAGGATGGTGAACTTTTGGCTTTCTGATGGCCATAAGTCGTGGAATGAAGTGCCATAGGACTTGTTTGATTTCTTTTACCCGATATTTCCGTAGCCACAGATGGAGTTACACATCGCGATTCATTTAATCCAAGTAATGTTCGATTGTTCACCGTAGAATCTGGCATTGCCAGCAACACACCGTTTTTCGTTCTTGTACACATGTCCTTAGTCGTTGACGTGGCATTTTTGTTGGTTGGAACTATTTTATGATCTGAATTGGGACTCTTGTTGCCGCTTTCTACTTTGACTTTACAGTCGTCGGTCAATCGCTTTTTCGTCGTGCAGGACGTCTCGCCGGCTGTACTGTCGTGAGAGCGAGAATCCTCATCGGCTATTAGTTTCTCAAGTGAACTAGATATACTGTTACTACTGCCGATACTACTGGCTCCATTGCTGTTTGTATTGAATCCAGGATTTGATGCGGCATTGCTGCCATTATTATCCGCAGCACTTGGCGAATTGTTATTATTTGCTGAACATTTAGGACGAACTTTTCTCTCGTGATGAGTGCTACTAATGTCAGCTATATCAGTAATATCACAGTTATGGCTACTTTTCTTATCATCCTCCAGTGGAAATGATCGTTCACCTCGAAGTTTATCCACTTCTTCTATTGACATGTCTTTATCATCGCCATCTTCCTTACTAAGAGTCTGTCTCTTGTGTTTCATTCGACGATTTTGAAACCACACCTTCACCTAGAACCATCAACAAATTTTTCTTATATTTTATTTATCAACGTTAAACACGTCCTTTGGTCACCAGAATATATATATATTTTTTGGTCAATGTTTTCCTGGTTATTTTATTTGAAAAATTGAAATATCTGTTGACTGAGTGCTGCTCCCAAGACACAAGATGCTCTCGAACGTCGGAAGATGCGGCTGATGAGAGAGTTGACGTATTTTTAAGCGTTTAAAATCGATTATCTTAGTTTACAGACAGTAAAATTTAATTTAATGGATTAGATATTTTATTAACTGCTTAAAAAAAATTGTTTATTAAATTTAATATATGTGAGACAGTTTTTTTGTTAATTTTTTATAAATAATAGGGTTAGTACTATTTATTATTTAGATTTAGTTTGTTGGCGATAATAAAAAGTTTGAATACAAAAATAATTTTACTTTACATCGTGGTTGGAAGAAAAAAAAATGGCTAATAGGAAATTTTATTTTATAGTCTTACCTGTCTTTCGGTAAGATCTAAGGAAGCTGCAATTTCAATTCTACGCGGCCGACACAAGTATTTGTTGAAGTGAAATTCTTTTTCCAGTTCAAGTAATTGCGTATTCGTGTAGGCTGTACGCAACCTTCGGGGCAAACCATTTTCTGCAAGAAGAAAGTCCAATTGCTCCAATTATTTATCTATTAATTTTCTCATGGTGTCAAATATTACTGACGTTGATAGATATTAGGTTATTAAACATCAAACGATTAATTTCAATTTTATTCTAGTTTTACACTCGATAAAAAAAAAATCCTCGATTAAAAAGAATACAAATAAAAATAAAATTTACAAATTTTTTTCATCGGACATTTTAGACATTTAAAATTTTTAATTTGAAATTTATACATATCATTTATAAGCTTTTATAAATTTTATAATTGTTAAAATAGTTAAATATTTCTGTATTTTATATTTTAAAATTTTTCTCATCAATTTTTTTCCACCATAATGTATTTGTTCTAACACATACACAGCTTCTAAATTTTTATCCAGGGAATATGCTATATAATTCCCGAGTTGAAAAACTTTTTAAGTAAAAATCCTCAAGCCTGATGGATCAAGTGTGTCTTAGGACTGTGCGCTTCCAAGCCGATATACTCATGCATACGATTTTCGTACAAAGTGAAGTTTGTCCGAGGATTTTGCATACTCGAATTTAGCAATAGAAACTTCATTGATACTGATTTTAAGCCGTAAAAACCATTTTAATAGACCTGGAAGTTCAATTTGTTCACTGACAAATGTAATTTGATATCTTAAATTCGAGTTTTCACATTTAAGACTTAAAAATTGAAGTTTTAAAAACTCAAACTAAAGCCTAAGAAATTTCTTTGAATAGAGAATAAAGGATTAATGAGGTATAAAAATAATTTTCATGTCTTACCCTGTTGATTGTTTTTTCTTGCAGTTTTTTTTTCCTTCATCCACGGATACTCTGGCACGTTAACACTAGATAAATCTTCAACACCATGATTTTCTATGATGTTACGATAACTAGGATGATGAGGACTAGGACTGCTAGGCCTTCCAGTTGACTGTTGAAGTGGCACGTCATTATTGAGCTGCGGCAGCGCAGTCATAAATTCAGCCATTGATGGTTGGCTATTTATGAAGCCAATTTCGGCTGTTCCACAATTAGGATCCATCACAGCCGGATCAACCGGTACAGGTAGACTGGCCTCGGCACCTATCTCTATGGTTACCGAGGCCAGCCACGATACACCGTCTATACTAGTTGAGTTTGGGAACTTGGAGTTGGTCGAGACGGTTCCCTGCAGATTTCCGTTTTCACTCAATCCTTTTATCTCCACTTGACAACGCTATTTTATCCTTTAATTACAGAAAAATCCCCCAACGAATTCGTTTCCCAAATTTTTAATCAATTGAGAATTTTTAAATTAATATCATTTAAACGTCTCCAAGAGTCTGATCAATTTTTTTCCAACTTCAGACAGAAATTCCTCACTATTCTTCCAGCCCTCTATAACTGATAATACTGTTCCCTGATTTATGCATTGTGTTTTACAGAGTCATCCCAGAAACCTTAGCAGTAAATTGCACTTGCTGCACACATCGGCCTAGTATTTACACTGCCATCACTGTGATAAATACACCACTCAAATGTTGCACAAAACCATCTTGCTGCCCAGGACAGTGATGAGTTATTACCACATCCATAAATGTAATAAACAAATAAATAGTTTAAAAACAAAACAGCTGAAGACCGAACAAACAAGAAAATAAAACAACACTAAACGAAAATCTGCACACAAAATCGGTATATCCACAGACCAATCTTTTTATATTTCAATATTTAAAAATTATGTATCCTTTCTCTGTCACAGCACGTTAAATTTCTGTGATGAACATTTTGCTTCAATGCACTACCATTGCTGAAATAGTATAAACAACGCAGCAGTGGGGCCACTCTGAATCTTCACAAAGATGGAAATGGCGAGAGAATGAAAGGTATAATAAACAAAACGGGGAGTGGTCTTGATATTAATAGTACTGAGCAGCAGTAGTGGTACACAACTAATAGCACTTGTTCATAGGACTGATAAACGTTAAGTAATTGCAAGGGTAGTGGATAAAATGGCTAGTAAAATTATTCATGTAATATTGCACACACTTGGTATGGTTCTGCAGCATGAGGTATAGTTAAACTTTTCCTTATTATAATTATTTAGTTTTTTATCCTCTCTCGCAGTCGGTGTTTGGTGTTTTTTCTTCTTTTTCTCTTGCTGTACAGGTGCAAAAAGTTTGTTCGTGTAGTAATCACGTGATGGTAGGGGCCAATGGGGAACCAGTATGACACTCACGAAGGTTCAACCCTCTCCTGTATTTGGGGGCGGGATCGGCCCCAAGGTGGCACGCAACACTCTGCCGAGCACAAATGCACTACTAATGCTCACACTTGCTTCACGGCACTTCTATCGCGGACAGTGTATCGGTCTGGTCCGCGCGAATGCGGACAGACGACTCTTCGAAATCATGCTCTCTAAACTTCTAGGGCGGCCGCGGAGCTTGCCAGCCCGTGGGCGGTACGCGCGAGCGCACCACCGGTTTATCCTTAGTTATTGATGGTGGGGACTTTGCTGCCATGTGCTCTCACCACGAGGTTTCTTCTACATTTATGCCACCTTACTTTTTTTTTCGCTCTCGACTTATTTGCAGTCTTCGTATTGGACTTTGCAATATGGGGAATTATTCTTCCCCCGCGGAGTAGTCGATTTTAAGCGACTCAACGCAACCCAAATCGGTGAATTGACTATACCATACCCTGGAACTTGGTTTTTCGCTGCAGAAGCGAACCAGTCTTATAGGTATAGACCTAGACTTCCTGATGAAAAGCCGAAGGAAAGTCCTTCTTCTGCTGTTGGTTCAACATTTCTTCCTGCTGAAGACTCATGGTACATCATAGCAATGCTCCTTCATTAGATGTGTTCTGGAAGGTGGTTTGTATAGGTATAGTGACATGGTACCATCTGGTTGGACTCTTGGTTGAGGTTTTAAAATAACAGAAAAGCTCTCTAGGGTCCCACGAATTTAAGCGTCCTTCTGCAAAGTTCAAGTGTTATTATTTAGTTGGTAAATCATGCGATTTAGATGGGAAAAATATAAACTTGAAAGAGGGAAGTTAAATGGGCGAGAAATGTAACCACAATCCATGCGGTGGCTAGGTCACGGAGAAAACCAAAGATTAATGCATTACACCTACTGGGGCAATTTGCACCAAGTGTCCGTAAGTATACCCACAAACATTCCAGCATCTTTTCTGCAAATTTATTCTTAGTATCATTGTAACCACCACTGTATATAAGTTATCTTTAATAAATCAAGAAAAAAATTCGACTTTATATCTATACTGCATTGTAGTTGAATATTTTGGATGTTTTAAAAAAATATCACAACAAGAAACGGGATATTTTTGGCGGATTTTTCACGCCTTTTTGTCTAGTTAGGGATTTTGGGTGGTATGAAGGCCCCAATAATTTCTATCCAGACTGATTATGGGACCTATACAAAAGCATGAGCCATTTTCCTACGCCTTTTGATGCTGAGTCATAATCATCAGACACTTTTTAGAAGTATCAGTGACTTCTGGTTATACAGAAGTTTTATTTAATCATTAATAACTCCGGCTTAGGTTTATCGCTTTTTAAAGCAACTGTTTTTTCAGCGTTATACCCGCACCATTAATTATATTATAGGTACAATTTTTTTTCAGTCTGGTTGAAATATACGACTTTCAAAAATTGTTTTAATCTACTCTGTACGTTTTTTTTTTTATTAGTTTTATAATAATCTTTTATAAATAAAAAAAACAATAGTTAGATATAAAATTAATTAAACCTCAATTGAGGTCATTTTTATATGGGTGCAAAACTGTTTGACTAATATTAAGGATAAATACTTTTAAAAATTATTAAAATCAACAATATTAAGCATTATTATTGTCTAGAATAAGTTTTAAGATGTTTAATTAAAGATTGAAAAAATTTTTTTTTTTTTGCCAAATTTTCAAAGGGGTACCCCTTGCAAATCTTGTCATTTTCATGTTTTTTTTTAGTTTTTTGACGATATCTCGATAACTAAGTAAAATAACGAAAAAAATTCCTCTAGATAAATTATAGAGAATTAAAATACCTATAAAAAATATATAAAAGATTTTTTCATATCTTCCATAATTTTTGAGATATTACTGATTTTTCAAAAATTTTATTTTTTGAAATATCTCAAAAATAACGCAAAATATGAAAAAAATGTATTTCTTATTTTTTTTAGAAAATTAAATTTCCAATCATTTATGTTGAGTAATATTTTTCGTTATCTCCCTTAGTTACTGAGATATCGGCAATAAAATGAAAAAAATCACAAAAACGGCGAGATTTCCGAGTTTATACCCATTTGAAAATTTAGGTTGATAAAAATTTTTTTATCTCAACTCAACGTTCCAAAATTTCCTGTAGATACAAAAAATAGTCAATTGCGTTAGTTTTGAGATATTTTCAAAACATATAAGCCCCTAAACTATCGGTCCCTATACATGGTCCATCAGTGTCTGATCGTCCTGCAGCTAAATCTATAGATGCATCCTGGCAATTCTATATACTGATTGCCTATACCACTCGGTGTTTTTGGGGTAGGATAGCATTGCAACGATGAGGTATCGTCACTTCTGACGTAGAGTTCTCGATGGACGGACGTGGAAAGAGTGTTTTGTGATATGTGCTTATGGGGTAGGATAGCATTGCAACGATGAGGTATCGTCACTTCTGACGTAGAGTTCTCGATGGACGGACGTGGAAAGAGTGTTTTGTGATATGTGCTTCAGAAGTTTGAGTAGTATATAAATGTTATAGGATGTCTTTTGGGGGCTGAAACTCGGGGCACTAGAAAAAGGTAATAGTCCAAGCGGCAGGGTCACGGATCACTATGCGAAGAGATCGGGACTTCAACTATTGGTTATCGGTTAACCAATAACTTAAATAAAAACCGCTGCTCGGTCAGAAGCGGCAAATCCCGGCCTAGCTGGGTGAAAAAGTACAACTTCCGGTTTATCGGCCGACTAATA
>MVJL01004433.1:0-28569 GCA_002156465.1 Macrocentrus cingulum
TTTGCTGTGTTGATAATAAATCACCCTAGTTGATAATATTTTTAAAAGGGTGTTAAGCAACAGAGTGGTTGATAATATTAAGAAACTGTGTCCGGAATTTTTGAGATTTCAGAATTCCTTGATGCCTTACGGGTTCAGATGTTTGGTTACGATCGTTTAAAGGTTTCGTTTATGTGAACATGTTAGCTCCGTTTGAAGAGTAGTTTGGATAGGATTGTGAATGTGTTACTCTTGGAATTTCTGAGTAGTGTCAGAAATTTTAGGCTGGTGACTTCCAGGCTGTGGACTTTGAACTCTCGTTGTATGCCCAGGAGGATAAGCCAAGATGCTGAAACGTTTGTTCTGTTAAGAGTTCCCGTGGAGTTGCTGTTGGTACTCACTCGTTTGAGGCTTAGATACCCCTAGCGCTGGCGTTCATTCCTCGTTGCTGGCCACATCGAGATTTGGAGGAGTATTCATTAAGTTTTCGGCGAGGTGACCTGGTTCCAGAAAAGCTGAGAGCAGTTCATGTGCACGATCGAGATTTGGAGGAGTATTCATTAAGTTTTCGGCGAGGTGACCTGGTTCCAGAAAAGCTGAGAGCAGTTCATGTGCACGTGTGTCTGCTCATTGGACGCAGGGTCTGGTTCGAGTGCGACAAATTAGCGCTCTGCCGTCAAAGAGTAGTCTCAGTCGTAACGTTGTTCAGACTTTCCATCTTTTAAAATGTTTTAACTCTTCACAGTTTTTGGGTAAAGTACTCATGTTTTGTTGTCAAGGTGACAACATTTGGAGCTAGAAATTTGGGAGTTCTGGTTAGACTGTTGGTTCTTCTAAGTGTAGAGAGATGTTTTGAAATAGAGACATGCTCTCCCCACGTAGTTTTGCCGTTGGGTCTTGAACTTTTTTTTTTTATGAACCTTGACCGTATAGATTTTATTAAAAAAAAAAAAGAATACTTTTGTTTCAAATTGATTTTGATTTTATAACAATGATTCTGCCTGAGTTTTCGTCTGTTCAAGATTCCTTGAAAGTTTCCCTGGAAAGTTTCTTTTTGCCTGGTCCCGAATCCTGGTTCCTTTTTTTTGAGACTACCACCGTTCCAAATCGTTGGCGGAAAAGAAGAGAATTGCGAGGCAATTTGGGATCAAGAAAGAAGAAAATGAAAATGACCTTAATTAAGATACCCTCGTAGAGTCAAGCTTCTAGTAATGTTCATCTGGTGCTAGAGTTTTTTTGCTGGCCACGAGCCTTTTTCTCTAGAATTGTTTTGTTGTTTATTTTCCACCAGATAGGATCAAAGTCGTGGTGAGATTTGAAAGTGTTCCGATTATTACAATTAGAATTTTATAGCGTTCTATTCTTTGACGAATGGATTTAAATTTTGAGGAAACTTTCAGATCTTTTCTTTGATAATTAGGGACTAAATCTTTGAAGAAGAGGGTAGTGTTGTGAAAATCAGCTGATAGGTTACACCTTATCAGCTGATTTGAATTGCCGTCTGCGCTCGCCTATCGAGCGCAATCTAGTTGGCCCTTGAATAGAAACAGATGCCTGTTTGGATGTATGACAACTCAACCGCGAAAACAACTGAGTCGATTGACAGCTGTTGTCAATGTTAGACGTTCCTCGATTCACTCCGACTTTTGCTATAAAATATACATCTTTTTATATTCTCCCGCCTAATTCTTTAGATTATGTATATAAAGTCGCTGTCGAAATTCAACTTATTGATATGAAGTTAAATAATGTAACGACGTTATAAAATTAATAAGCACATCTAAATATCATGGTCTGATTTGTGCTGCCCCCTCAGAAGATTCGAACATACTACCACGTCACCTCTCTCCTACAGAGTGTACAAGACTCGCTCTAAATTGAGCCGTAAACCCGTGAGCACGTGCTCTCATTTGTTAAGTGAATTATCACTTAGTCAGAGTGACTATATCATTTCTTATATTATAGTCAGGGTGACTAGCTCTATAAATAATAGTCAGGGTGACTATAACTCTATAAACAATAGTCAGGGTGACTATAACTCTATAAACAATAGTCAGGGTGACTATAACACTAGATAAACAGTGACAAATCTCGCTGTGCTTCATGAGAAAGAGAGGGAGAACGTAGGAAGAATAGAAAGCACCTATTGTGTAGGGCACACAGAGGTAAGTCATTTAGATTCTTTCTCACGAGAAAGCCTGTGTTCATTCGTGAACTCTAAGGTGGCTACCTGTCCACTAATTACAATACTCGTTACACTGTCTCAAAATCAACTATTCTGTTCATCATATTTTTTTTTTCTATTATACGTAAAAACTTGTTCTCACCTACTATATTTTTATTGAATTTAAACAACTACGCTACTGTCATACTAATCACTTCTTGTGGTGATTTGCGACCCAGAAAAAATTCACTTCACTACGATAATATAAGAAATTCAATTCCCTGCGAGCAACGTAGGATAATTTTTTTTTTACATTTTGTTTTTTTTTTTAATAATTCGAAGAATAAGAATATCAAGAAATGTTCAAGAACGATAAACGTTTCAAAAAATTCGATTCCACGTTAGATATAAAAAAATTTATTTTTATCGTACCTGCTCAGAAAAGGAACCATTTCGTTCGTCTTTCACGAGCCTGAACTGGCTTATTTTATTGCTGCGATTCAAGCCCTGGCTCTTGGGCGGAAAGCGCTATTCTTTACTCTATTAGTTGTATACTTTTTAACGCTAGGGCAAAAAAGTAAAACCGTGGCGCCCTGCAAAGGCGGGCTGAAATCTCAGCGATCAAAATCAGCCACTTTACGCTTGGCAAAACGTCCCTCTTGTACGTAAACCTCGTAGGTGCGAAAACGGCCATGTTTGGAAAATCGTCATAAACTTGCATTAGGAGGGCTAACAAGTGTTCTGCACTAATAATCTTCATTTCGAAAAAAATCTTCTTACGAGGTTTACGTAGAAAGGCGGCGAAAAGTCACCGAAACGCGTCATTTCCCTCTGAAGTGGTATGAAAAATTATGTTCGTATCTAGGCCCTGAAGGAGGTTATATGTGACGATTATAATTGTAGCCCTTGCCTTCGGCTCCGGCGTAATATACACACTCATCAACATAACCTTCTTTAGGCCCTCGATGCAAAATATAATATTTCAAAATCTTACTTTAATAATTTTTTCTTCTCTTATCTATATTTGTAGAGTTATCGCCAAAAAAATATAGTTCGACGTTAAATCATAATAGATATATATAAAAGAAGAATATACTCCTCGTAATATGTTCGTGTAGCGTAGATGGTGAGTTCGCGGTTCCCCTAATTATAGGTCCATGTGTTCAAATCCGATATTTTGAGTTTCGATTACTCTGATTCGATAGGATTTGATAATAGGGCTAATAGAAGAGATCATGATAGAAGAGATATTAGAACTACAATCCGATATTAGAAATCATCCGATATAAGAAATAAAAATTAGATGTGTTAAACGAAAGACAATTTTTAGCGATAAGGAAGCTCGGTCATTTTTGTGTCACTAGAGCATTTTTTAATTTATTCAATGCGAACCATCTTGATAACATGCCATACCACAAACGTTTATCTTATTTTAATCTAAAAAAATGACTAGATTGCACTTCTGACAAGTGCATAGATAATAAACTTTATAAGGAAAATTTTTCCTTGGATTAACGTTGGAACTGTGGACATTATTGATTGTTAATCTTTGTAGTATTCGAAGCCAGTCTCTTAACACTTCATCGTTGCCTTATCCAAAGATAACTTTATTTAAAACTGCAGTAATCAAGAAGGTATAAAGAGAAAGCCTTGCTTATAAAAATTATCAATATGACTGGCAAAGGAATCCTCGTCATTGTAATATGCATGTTAATGGCGCAGGCCGGTAAGTGATACTTTTTTTGAGTCACGGTTTTCACCATCCATAAGATAAATTTTTCAGTTCTTAATGTAGAATCGAATATTTCAGATCCCGGTCACTTGGGCTATAATTTGCCACGCCTACAGAATCGAATTGTGGGTGGTTCTAATGCCATTGAGGGACAATTTCCTTATCAGGTATCGCTTCAGTGGGGACTACCACCGATTATTCGTCTCTCACATTTTTGCGGTGGGGCCATTATCAATAGCCGGTGGATTGTTACTGCAGGCCACTGTGTGCTCGCCATCCCTAGCTATGGAAAATTTGTTATTAAAGCTGGAAAACACTCCATTAAAGCGACAGAAAAGAATGAACAAGTAATGGCCATTGAATCGATATTCATACACAAAAATTACAGCGGGTAAGCAGAGAGTTAGAACTCATCCAGTTTTGAATGAATTAATATGTTTTTCATCCTACAGCGGTGTAGCCCCTTATGACATCGCCTTATTGAAACTATCAAATGATCTTATTATTAATAAGATAGTAGCACCGGTTGCGTTGCCTGCATCAGCGAAAATACCATACGGCGATACAATACTGTCGGGATGGGGTTCTATTTCAACCAATTCAACGAATATTATGCCTGAAATATTACAAATTGCCGTTTTGCCAATTGTTAATCTTGCCACGTGTAAAGCGGCCATTGATAAGTTCACAACTAAATCTCCTCTTCATGAAACTAATATTTGTACAGGTCCGTTAACTGGTGGATATGCTGCCTGTAGTGTAAGTACTAGTTATTTTGTTGTGCCGTAATTTCTCATTTGCTAACTGTCTTTGAATTTAATTTACGCCCTCCCTGAATCGTCTCTTATATTTGTCTCAATTATAAGATTGTTTGGCAGCCATCAGTCGACCATTGTTGAAATAGGAATAAATATATAAATATTGAAGAAGTTTCGAAAAATTTAGTAAAATTCGTCGACAGTTTGCAAGTGAGATAACGCTATATCGATTTTTTATCCAAAGCACCTAAACCAAATGACGGCACAGTGATAAAAATTGTACGAATGTCGTCACTAATTCGTATTGTTTCCCTAATCATTAGAATGTAAATGAATAATTTTTACCTTCAGGGTGATTCTGGTGGTCCATTAATATCAAAGAACTCAAGTGGTTATCAAGAATTGGTAGGTATTGTTTCCTGGGGTATTTTACCATGCGGATCCAAAGGTGCTCCATCAGTTTACTCTCGAGTATCTGCATTCATAGATTGGATACAAACAACAATCGACAAAAATTCTTCAATGTAATTAGTCAACTATCATGAAAGTTTTTCTGCAGAACGACAATAATAAATACTGTCAATTAAGCTATCAACATGAGAACGATCTCCACTAAATATTCAATCTTATCCTCTGTTACATCATTGGTGCATTCTCCTTGGAGCGCGCTTTTCATTAGAATAAAAGGTGTTAGGTCGTAAGGAAGTGAATATAAATTCCTAATCGTAGTCTCTAGAACTCGTCCAACATTTCAAATACGTGGATTTATTTTCGTTGTGCCTTATATTTTGATTTTGTTTTATTTTACCGTTATCAATAGAGTATTCAACTCTACGGACTAAAACGCGCCATTAAAATTTTCACTACGACTCGTGGGTCTCTCTTACGAATATTGAGTAAAAAGAGAAACAAAATGATTAAAAATCTAAAAGGCTCTATTGTGTATTAGAAAACCGACAGGAAAATCTATGCTTTTATCGGAAGGGGCCACGTAGAATTGTGAAAACCGCGGGACATTCCGCGACTTGAGACCAAATTTCGAACCACGGATGATGAGCTCGCGGACTCTACATACAAATCGCGGCTTATCACAGTAGATCATTGAGTTCAATTCAATTCATTTTATTCCATCGCTCACTTGTGCTTGGACTCGTTGATTCATTTATTCGCTAGTCGAATCTATCGTTTATTGACTTGACAGTCAATCGTAAAGTTGCGTGGATCATATTATTGAAAATCGCACAATCTCTAGTCACACATCCGTCTCAATCTGTCCGGATGAAAGTGAAACTGTTTTCAATATATTAAATGAAGATCTTCTACGTACCCTGATATTAAAATATAAGACCGGTCAGTTTAACACCTTTCGCCAACGAGATAGAATCAGGAATCAGTCTGCAGTTTTCACAAAACTGCAAAAAACCACCCGACGCGGACGTACCACCATGATGCTTATTTATTTGATTCGCTCACTCCGATAACTGTAATAAAACATTGGACAAGAATTTAAGCTGGACAATATGACCATATCATCATCTCTTCAGTACAATCTGTAGTAATACATCGGTCTTTTCAAATGTTTATACCCACACCCATCATTCGACTTATCAAGTTGCTGCTAATAAAATTAGCACATTACCAACTTAAGTAATAAAAGACTTTATACAACTGCGAATCAATTTTGGAAATACTGAGTTCTAGTACAGTTGATTAAAAATGTATTGACGTGCTCAGTTTAAAGAAATGTAAACTTCAACTCTAATTTACTTGTTAGTTTATTTTGTAATGCCGACCAGGAATGTGTGATTGGCAGGTTAGAGAATGAAATGAGGTTGCCGGTATAGGTGCAATGAAAGACTTCCTTTATTGCAGCGTGACAACGTGTCATCTACTCCAGCTGAAGTAAAAAGGCCGTACGAGTATCCGGGCTCTGCCGCCGCACAATATAGTCCGCGTGGCCAATTGTTCAAGATGACTTTTCCGACGAAATGACAGAGTTTGCACCAAAATAATTAAACAGTTAATTCCTCGAATTAGTTTATAAAAAAGACCGATCGATGATCGAGATAATTGACGATACAGTTTTAGTTGCCGTCACGGTAAAAGTTACAGTAACCTCCGACCGATAGTGTAGTGGCTGCGCAGAACCGCTGCCGAGCGAGTCGAAGCGTCGCAAGAGCACCGCTCAAGCGGGGCAAGAGAACTGCGAGCAACCGAGCTCGCGCATGCAAACCGTGCTGCCACTCATTCATTATTTGATGTTAATTAATGCCGACCGGATCCGTGATCTAATCGTAGGCAATATCTCGGGGAAAATCAGGGAATGAATCACAGCACAGGTTTTGACAAAAAGGTTTGGTTGTATTACAGTGTGGCAAAGTGCCAACTGTATAGACTGAAGGCCTCTAAAAACCCATATAATTAATTAAAGTTAATAACACTATTGTTGATTTAATATAAATGTTTGTGTGTGTTTACTGAGAAAAGCCCGAACACTATAATTATTCGAGAAATTAGCCGCGCACCGCTGATGAGCAACGTGGCTTGAGGAAGCCGAGTATTGTTTATAGTTTTTAGGTATTTATATTCACAGAACAGAAAATAATTGTATAGTTAATTCCGCGAGTGAACTACGAATTTTTAACACAAGATAGATGGTTAATAACCGTTTGAGAAAACCGTGATTAATTTGGATTACCAATTAGCACACGTTGACACCGAGAGAATTTTCCGTCGAAGATTACGCTATATTGCTCAGCCGACCGAGCTCAGGCGGGCCGAGCCGAGAGCCGCCGAGCGAGCTGGCTAGAGGCCCGGAAGCTGCTGCCCCCTGGTGCTCGAGCGCCAACATTTGTCTTATCGTAAACTCTTAAAACATTTTCAGTGTGATTTATTAATTTTTACTATGAATAATAAACATTTTAAAGGAAAAGTCAAATGTATGTATTATTGCGGAGTCTAAAGTATCCTCCATCTATTACTGCGTGCCTATTACTGCGGATTCTAGTAGATTATGAAATAGTTATTTAATTATCACCACAAACATATAAACAACAATCATTTATAATTTCTAATAAGTTATTCATTCGATTGATACAATCTATATTGTAATGCACTATCAGGGATTATGGTATTTACAATATCAAAGTTTTTTGTAGTTAATTCCTTCTATGACTGTTGGTCATCAAGTTTCACTTCTTTATTTTCTAGTGAAGAAGGGAAAATAAAGAAATGCTAGAGTTAGGACTTGGTGGGGAAACGAAGAAAAGAGCAGAGTTGTTCAGGCCGCCGCACTGCAAAGACGTGTCACAATAATACTCTAATTTTTAAAACAGGACAACATTTATTTCCGTATACCCTTCCTCAATCCTATACTATAATAGTGAGACAATCTGATTATTTCTCACCAATTCTGTTGATGAATTACTCACGGAATCCTGATGGTAGAATTTTCCACATAGGACCTTTTTTACGATGATTTGAGAGTTGGGTTTCTTTGCTAAACGGTTTTCAAACCTTCATCAATTGCACTCTTCCGAATTTGGCAATATTGCCCAAAGCACACTCAACCCAAAGAAATTGCTGCAAAATCTAAAAAAAAAAATTTTAAACATTAGTTTGTGTGGAAATAAAAAACTTGTTTTAGGTTTTTATATCCATATAAGAATGCTAATCAGTCAATTCTCGCCTGATTTCTTTAGCCCACAATGTAGAAGCAGCGAACTCAACTGAATATCCGTGCCGAGAAACAATTTGATTTTGAAATCTCGCTTGTAGGAAAAGGTTGCCGACATATTTCGCCTGACAAATAGTGAGAGTTTCATTCACATCTCGATTTATTATCATCAAATGACACTACACAACGAAACAACAAAACACAACACAACAGTGATAACGTTTAGGTTATGTCGACATGTTTGGAATTTGGACCCATCAGCTGAGAAGCCGAAAGCGCAGGGACCGTGTGTCCGGTGGTTGCACTGGCGCAGCAGACTAGCCCAATTGTCAACGTCAATACTCCCGATATCTCGCTGAGTGCTCAGTAACTGCGCTTTCTTTATCCGGGTGCCCTTGTCACTTGCGATGCAAAATTAGTTTGTATGTATTCATTTTATCACAGGGAGTTATATAGATATCCATGTGATTTTTTTAACGAATTAAGTAGCACAAAACTGCCTTGGTATTCGAAAAGCCCCATAATATCGATGAAAAATTCCCGAAGTGGTTTTGTGGCACACCACTCCAAATAGAGTACAGGTGTGTTGGTGCCTTATTGGTTCGAGAAACTTATCTTTATATCAACAATAATTAATCGTAATTAAAAAAAAAACTTACCGACGCCACAATTAGTGTAAATAAGCTATACAACGGTATATAGTTTATATTTCATTATGCTCTAGCCGTGACTGCCCGCTTTGCTGGCCATTCGATTGCAAACCCCCTATTTCTTGTTTTTATGTACGCATGACATATTTTACAAAAAAATTTATTTTTAATATTTCCGAAATCGGCACTCAAAAAATCTATACACATTTTGTGAAGAAAAAAAGATTTATAAACATTCTACGACCAATTCAATGACTGGTATACCTGCTAGATCACCTGATCATCAACGAAAAACATCCTACGGCCAGTGGGATATCTGGAAAACCCTTCTGCACCAGTCTCCAGTGAAAAAAATATATATTGAACTACCTCTGACTGCCTGGGTAGTTGATAGTACCTCTGAACTTAATATTTATATCAACTTCAAATTAAACGTCAGTTTACATCTTAGGGATGTCTTCTTGACTGATATTTATGGTTCACATTTCATCTACAAGAATAAAAAAAAATTAAATTCGTAAATTAAAAAAGGAAAAAACTTCAAATTCTATTTGTATCCAGTCAAAAATTATATAAAATTATTGAGCATGTCCAAAAAACACACTTCAATCCCGTTTCATATCATAGTCATGAGACACCTCCAAATTTGAGCGGCAAAGAGACATAAACAAAAGACTTATGCCTATGTTCACTTTGATACAAAAATCACATGAGCAAATGACGTATGAAAAAGGCGCGAATATAAAATATGATTATTTCAATCGTGAATTTTGTTAGTATTAAGCGCTACAATAAAAAAAATAGCCTAAACGAAACTGCATGAAATCCTGCGTCGAATGGCACTAACTTCATGTCATTTGTTCTAGTACTTCAAGCACCAAATCCGAACAAAGATCTGGGACTCTTTATATATAGATATAGATATAGATATAGATATAGATATAGATATAGATTGTGACGCGGCAAGTCGATATTGCTTGGTCGCGCACAAAGAATGTTATGCTTTATCTAGGAGGTAATTATTATGTGATAATTACCTTGAGTTTCTGAAAAGACTATAGTTGGGAGGTGGTAAGAGAGAGTGAATATTCGGTACTTTAGATTAACAAAATAATAGACTATATTCAAATAGCGTTAGTAATTAGATACAAGGTTGAGTTTTCACCTTGACAGATTCGATACAGAGCAAATATCGGTTAGTATTGTACAAGCGGGGTGAAATAGAGAGTCTATACAACTGTTAGCAAAGGGAATGATTCTATGGCGGAGGAAGAGAACTAAAGTATGTAGTTGAGAGTAGTGTTTTCTCTCTCTCTCTCTCTCTCTCTTTCTCACGGAATAAACACGCGGTAAATCACCTGACCAGGTAGCTGAATATGATCAGGGGCTGGATGATTGGTTTAGGAGGAAATACACTCTCCTAAACTGTCCTCAGGTAGAAGAGCTGTGACACAATACCTGGTGATGAGGTTTCCTCAGTGAATCCACAGGTTTCTCCTCCGTCGGACGGGTGTACTAGGAAATGCAGGACTATAGGCTCGTGGAGTTATGCACACGTAGATTCTATAAGCCACTCTAGTAGATTATATGCTTTTTTACTCACAGTTCAGGCTAACTGGACTTAGCATGAACTCAATATGAATTATAAGAGCAACCGGCTCGATCACATTTTGACACAAGAGTGCCGTGCGTTGCTGGTGGCTGTAAGGGCCACGGTGTTTCGGCCATCGTCGAGTGGGGGGCAGCGTTCCGAGGCCTGGTGAGAACTACGCGCGGGGAAAAATTGCGCTCCGCTTCACAAGATATAGATTATTAACACCAAACAAAGTGATAATAAAAATGATTACTGTTGTGACAATTATTATTATTATTATTATTCCGACGGCGGAGCCATAAATTGTAGACTAAAATTATTACTGCTGTAAAATGTTCAACTAATCATTTCATTCATTTTATTTTAGATAAGGTTTGATTTTAACTGCCTTCAGCTTACTACAGACTAGAACGTTTTAGTTAAAAATTGCTAAAAGTCGCACAAAGTACATTTTCTACGTGACTCAGTAAGAAAAAGCGGCAAAGACAAAATTTCAAACCAAGGTTCATCATTTTGTTCCTATCTATATCACAGAATTTTTACTCTTGACATAAAAAAAATTTTTTATCTTACAGAAGAAGTCAGTGACAATTATCACAATACTTATATCAACCGATTTCTTATTTTCCTGTGAGGATATCTATTGTAAACAGTGGTTCAATACGTTGTCGTTTATTAATAATTCATTAAAAACTATAAAATGTTTGACGCCATTGATATACGATGCATCATAACGCGTAACGCCTCTAGCAGCGAGAAGTTAGCTTAAGATGCATCGTGGTCGGTAACGCGAGGGTGTGCTTCATGATTCAACCATGTATTTTAATTCGTTTTTTTTTTGTTTTACTGGTCGTAGCTGTGACAGCGTTAATGGTTATGGTACAATTATCGGATTTTTAGGCAGTAAGGTGAAGGAGAAGCGTGCAGAATTATCTCCTGACGCAGCGGAATTAATTTATTTCGATCTAGAGACTTTAGAATTTGCATACTTCGATGACATACTCCAAATTGCCGCCAAGAGTGAGAAGGCTTCATTCTGCCAGTTTGCCAACCCACGATGATGCATGTCGGGTCACAGGGCTAACTCGAGTCGCAGGGGAATTATTTCGGCATGGCAATCATGTTGACTCGCTTCCTCTCAAAGACGTATTAATTTCATTCCATCAATTTTTAGGATTGCATAACAAAAAATGCCTGCTTGTGGCGCATTGTGGCACCGTATTTGATATCCCACGATTAATGTCGGCTATTACAAATCATTCCCTGGTGAATGAATTCCAATGTGTAGTTGCAGGCTTCTCCGACACTGTATATATTTTTAGAAAACAACTCATAAGCAAAGGAATGTTTAAATTGTCCAAATTAGCCGAGGATTTGCTGCCAGCAGATCAAATGATTAGTGAAAATTTTCATGACGCCATGTATGATGTTGAAGTCACCTAGCGAATTATTTTGGGCAACGAATTATTCGACAGTGCTCAAAATTTTCAAACCAAACTAAGCGCTATTGAGAAATTAATGAAATCATCTGCAGGTTTACCATCTATGACACTGTTCAAGGATGTTGTTTCAGACGGCATGCCGCAAAAAATCGCGGCTACAGGAATAACGTTCACTAAATTACGATCTATCTACAACTAGGCAGGCCGAAAAAGATATCCAACTAATTTTTTTATGCAACATGGAAATGACAAAAAATCACAAGTCACAAGGCGTGAAAATATTGCGTCGGTAGTCCGGTTTTTTGGAAGAAATAATAATTAATTTTTTCATAGTCGTTAGCTTGTAAGTTCAATTTTGTGATCAATACGTTAAATTATGTGATAGATCTCATGATGTTTTGCAGCCAAATTGAATTTTCTCCCGAGAGAAACATGATTTATCGATATTGAAAAGAAAATAATAAATTTTATTGGTAGAATAATAATAAATCTAACTATTAAAATTATCTTTTTACACTTGAATTTCGACTGATAGTTTTAAATACATGTGCAGGTGAGATGCACGATGGCAAATGCTTATTTGCCGCCAGAGATAAATTTAAATGCCGCCGCACACACTGACATACACATACACTGCTCTCGGCGGGCTGCCTCTCCGCAGTGTTGTCGATGTTAGCTCGTAGTCAGTCAGATTTTCCCAATCACCCTTTACTACTTATAAAAAAAACCCAACAGTGAATATTTTTCAATCCAATTTCAAAAATTTCCTTACTATTTACTTTACGATCTATTAGTTTTTTCTTACACTTCTACTGCTGATAGTAGAGATATAACGATTTGTACGCGTTTTCTAGGGGTTCCGCTTATGCTGTCCATGTTACGCGCCTCGACTTTGTTGTTAGATTACTCGTAAACCTATCAGTGAAAAAATTCAAAATTTTGCAGGGAGCTAGAAATCATAAAGATTCAATGACTGTCAAAATTTCACAACATCTACACCTAATTCATTTTACTCTGGTACTACCTTTGTTGAAACCTGGCTGGCCACGAGTGGCAGCGCGGTTAAGGCGCGCGAGCTCTACTGCTCGCTCTCCTTTTGCTCCTCTCGAACTGTGCTCTCGGGCTACTTCGGCTTGCCTCGGCGGAGCTCGGCAACGGTTCAACGCGGCTTCTTCACTGTCGGTCGTAGCTCGCACCTGTGATATTTATCATGACGACAACTAAAACTGTATCGTCAATTATCTTTTACATCGTTCGGTCTTTTGGAAAACTAATTCGCGGAATGTAAAGTGTGAAATTCGCCTGATCTAATCATCTAATAGTTCGGTCTTTTGGAAAACTAATTCGCGGAATGTAAAGTGTGAAATTCGCCTGATCTAATCATCTAATTATTTCGGTGCGGATCTTGTTATTTCGTCGGAACAATCACCTTGAACATTGACTCCGCGAATCACGTTGTGTGGCGGCAGTGCGCGGCTATTCACACGGCTTTTACACTCGGCTAAAAACTTTAAGACAATAATCGGCTTCGGCAAAACTCAACAGTGTATCAACAAAGACATTAGTATTAAGATTACTTAAATATTGTATCTTTTGGTGGGCCTTCCGCCCGAGCAGGTGGCATTTAGCCACTCTGCCAATAAAACCAGTGTGTTTTCTTAATTGTATTCCGGACTACAGAATATTTTATCCCTTACCTGCCAGTCCCAGAGTCCCGGTCGGCTGCTTATTCAACAACCTTAAACGACGATGCTCTGTTCCAACATCCGAAATACTGTCCGGAATTTTTAGAAATACTGTTCTATCAATGATTCTAGAGGAAATATACAAGTGCGCAGGAAATAAAGAACACATATGTATGTAATAGTGTGTTTATTATCAGGGTCGAGTGTCCTTACAGCAAGACACATAGCAAGCAATAGCCTGCTCGGTAAGTCGAACGATACGACTTCCTCCCAACAACTGGTGCACACACACATACAAGTTTATTATAACGCGCATATATTCAACACCTTCCCTCGCGAAATAATAAGCCATTTCGATAATCATTCCAATATTGGTAATACATTCGCGATGTTTCGTGCCGGATAATCCTTTGTTTAAAACGTCTGCAGGCATTTTGTCTGTTGACAAATATTTCAAATCAATCTGTTCTTTACCATAGACATCTCGGATAAAATTTAATCGAACATCGACGTGCCTTGTTTTAGGATAAGAATGATTATTTTCGATCAGTTTCATCGCGATTCGACTATTGCTTAAGAAAATTGTGCGCTCATTTTCACTCGACATCCCAATTTCACACAATATACCCCGTAAATACAATGCCTCCTTGGTAGCTTCAACTAATGCCGTACACTCGACTTCTGCACTTGATAACGCTACAGTGCGTTGTTTACGTGTTCCTCAAATCATAGCTGCGCCTGCAAAATAAACGCGTATCCCAAGTATGATCGTCTGTCTACGATGTCAGATGCCCAATCTGAGTCAGCTACATCAAATAGAGGTAATCCGGTTTTTTCGAAAACAAGTCTATTGTCTTTCGTGCCTTTTAGTTACCGTAATATTCGTTTAGCAGCGCTCCAATGCTCGACCGAATAATTGCTGTTGAATCGACTTAAATAATTTACCGGATATGCAATGTCAGGCCGTGTGGCTATAGCTAAATAAAAATGTGCTCCTATCAGAGGTTAGTATGGATTTTTCTCCATTTCGTAGTGATTAATTTGCTCTGGTTTCGGGAATTTACATCCTATTTCTATAGGTGTCGCGGCGGGTTTACAATTTTCCTTGTTAAATCGCTTAATAAACACTTCCCACCTTGAAGTCTAGCGCACTAAGTGTGGTGACTAATTTTCTGTGCCATTGGGTTTCTGAATCGAGCTCGGCTACCAATGCTGCTAGCATTCTGATGGAAATTGACCTCGCGACTGGTGAATAGGTCTCGCTGACGTTTTTTCCAGTAGTCGCGTAAAAATTCTAAAAGTTGCGGAATTGTGTAATATTGGATAATTTTCCGGTTACAACATTTTATTATCCTCAGTAGGCCATGCGACAGAGACCGCGGTTATACTTGATCGTAACGCAAAATTTTGCCGCAGTCTAGTTTTTTGACAGATGTTAGGGGGAGTCATGAAAAGCTTAAGTTCAAAAATCGGGGAATGTAGGGTGGTCACAACTAGCCGCCATATTGGAAAACGCGTTTGTCGCTGTATCTTCGAAAATATTGATTTTAAAGGAAAAATTGTAGAGTGCTTTTTTGTTCATAACTAAATTCCCTAACTTTTTTATCTCAAACTTTTTTCCGTAACTCTCACCGTTTTTTCAGTATTTTTGTTTATTTTGACACGTTTGATGTTTTTCATTTATAAAACCTTTAAAATGCTAGAAATTGATAAAATACCTATCACAAAAGTTATTCCTCATTAAATTTCCTACAACTTTTGTATAAAACTTTTTTTGATAAAATAAATATTTTCGGAGTTATGAGTTGTTAACGTAGCGCGAAAACAGGCTTCGGATTGCAGTTGGAGAATTATCCAAAAAATCCACTTACTTGTATCCAAATTGAAGCTGCTTCATAATGATTAGTTGGATGATTATCAATTAGTTGGATATTAAATGTCATTTAATATTATACATTTAATTCTCTAGGGTACTATAAAATATTTCTATAATCTATAAAGTGATTCAAAGGAAGGAAAAGTTGCAAAGAATATTTATACTCGTTATAAAAATAAACAAGAAAAAAAAAACTACATTAATTTTCGACGCTTTCCAGATACAACAGGAACGTAAACGTCTTCTAACTCCGATTCTGATTGAGAATCCCTATACTACATTTTTTTTCAATAATTTAAATTTTCTGCAACAAAAATAATTTTTTTAGTGAATAATCGATATCAGTGGTGCGATTTGGTAACGCTTTCGCAGTTTTTTATTGAATAATATACAACCGATTATAAAACGGCAGATTTAAAAAAACTCAACTTGAAGTTAAATAAGCGCTTATATAGAGACACTACGTTAGAATTGATGTATAACAGACAAAATAAAAATTCATTATTTTTCAGTAGTTTAATCATAATCTTTTAACATTTAGAATTTAATCTAAATTATTATTATACAATACACCCTGTAGTACCCTAGAGAATTAAATGTATAATATTAAATGACATTTAATATCCAACTAATCGATAATCATCCAACTAATCATTATGAAGCAGCTTCAATTTGGATACAAGTAAGTAAATTTTTTGGATGATTCTCTAACTGCAATCCGAAGCCTGTTTTCGCGCTACGTTAACAACTCATAACTCCGAAAATATTTATTTTATCAAAAAAAGTTTAAACTGCAATCCGAAGCCTGTTTTCGCGCTACGTTAACAACTCATAACTCCGAAAATATTTATTTTATCAAAAAAAGTTTTATACAAAAGCTGTAGGAAATTTAATGAGGAATAACTTTTGTAATAGTATTTTATCAATTTATAGCATTTTAAAGGTTTTATAAACAAAAAACAACAAACGTGTTGAAATAAACAAAAATACTAAAAAAACGGTGAGAGTTACGGAAAAAAATTTGAGCTAAAAAAGTTAGGGAATTTAGTTATGAAAAACAACAAACGTGTTGAAATAAACAAAAATACTAAAAAAACGGTGAGAGTTACGGAAAAAAATTTGAGCTAAAAAAGTTAGGGAATTTAGTTATGAACAACAAAGCACTCTACAATTTTTCCTTTAAAATCAATATTTTCGAAGATATAGCGATAAACGCGTTTATAAAAAAGTTAGGGAATTTAGTTATGAACAACAAAGCACTCTACAATTTTTCCTTTAAAATCAATATTTTCGAAGATATAGCGATAAACGCGTTTTCCAATATGGCGGCTAGTTGTGACCTATTGGATATGTAAATGCAATGGGAGAGACTTGGAGTGTTGCAGGGTAACTGATAAAGCAGGTGACAATTATATTTGGTAGAGCTTGTGTCTCTTACCATATAGAAAACACGCAGTACATTTATACCCGATAAAGCAATTAAGTGCGTGACGCACATGTGACGCACACAACATTATGACTGTCGTCATTCTTCCAATATGACCACCCTACATTCCCCGATTTTTGAACTTAAGCTTTTTACGACCTCCCCTAACATCTGTGAAAAAACTAGACTGCGGCAAAATTTTGCAATTATTTTTGAACTTAAGCTTTTTACGACCTCCCCTAACATCTGTGAAAAAACTAGACTGCGGCAAAATTTTGCAATTGCGACTTCCTCTATTGCTTGGCCTACAGGATTCCCGGCTAATGAATATTGTTTCTCCGATCTATGACATTTTTGCAGGTTAAAGTTTTAGGTTATGTGTAGCAGAATATAATCAAATCATAGAAATTAGACCAAAAGTCAGGATAGATAATTGTCCAAACTGGACCGACAAAAGAAAAGAAACTAAATATAATTAATAATAGACTCGAAATAAAAATATTGAGGCCGACACCAATCAGAGAGGGCAGGTGAAGCCACCACCTGGAGCCCCCCTCTCTCCCTTAGAGCCCATGTCGCTCGGATTCCTCCGAACACGTTTGATGGGTAACCGCTGGTCCGGCTTTCGCGCGAACCTACCACACATCTTTTGCCAGCGGTCACATACCCATGTCGCTCGGATTCCTCCGAACACGTTTGATGGGTAACCGCTGGTCCGGCTTTCGCGCGAACCTACCACACATCTTTTGCCAGCGGTCACATCCGTTACTCAGATTTAAGACTGAGATTGGGCAGTGGGTCCGCTGACTTTAGGGGTAAACGGAGCGAACCTACCACACATCTTTTGCCAGCGGTCACATCCGTTACTCAGATTTAAGACTGAGATTGGGCAGTGGGTCCGCTGACTTTAGGGGTAAACGGCGTGTGGTCTGCGAGGGGACTCGTCTCGGATACTAGTACCGCCATACGCGCCGGCCCGACACCTCAAACGACGGCCCCTACCCGTTTACCCGCAAAAGTCAGTCCCCAAAAGTCAGGATAGATAATTGTCCAAACTGGACCGACAAAAGAAAAGAAACTAAATATAATTAATAATAGACTCGAAATAAAAATATTGGAACCAAAAGTCAGGATAGATAATTGTCCAAACTGGACCGACAAAAGAAAAGAAACTAAATATAATTAATAATAGACTCGAAATAAAAATATTGGATTGAAAATATCTCTCATTCAGATAGTTCAGTCGCTCTCTCTCACTCACTCTAATGCACACTACAGTCCCTTGGCCACGCGATGAGGTGACAACTGGAATTTCTCGATGAAAACTGCAAGCTTTCCAGATATCTCGACTTAACAGGATTCCAGGATGTTTCTCCAAACCGTTTGTTATTTTTCAAGTGTCCAGGAATTCTTGATTGCAGAAAGATTCGTAGATTTTTCTGATAATGTTGAAAACTCTCGTGATGCGTGCGAGGCGAGCGAGAAGAGCGCGAGAGAGAGGGAGACGAGGGACAGAGAGAGAAAAAACCTCGTGATGTCCCCGCACATCGCTACTGCGCACTACCATGGCGGTGCCCGCGCAATATTCAAACATCTTTTTAACACAGATATTAAGTTTTAATCGTGCTGCCGCTCAAATCTGTGCTAAAGTGAATTGTAAAAACCTTCTCTGCTGAACATTTCTTGTAAATCCTCTTTAATTGGTACTTTAAAGAAAAACGAAGTAGTCGCACCTGGATGTCGCGGACAAATTTGATCAGCATCTTTCATCTTTTCATAACACGTCGGGCAATAAAAATGTTTTTTGGGCGCCTGGTGTCCTTCATCGAAATATTTTTTTAATTTGTATAAGCTGTCTTTCTGGAACCCGTCATCTGGGCAGTGGATTTGAACGAGTTTAATTATTTCCTCCTCTCTCTAAGTAGATGGTAGATTATTTTTTAAAACCAATGACATAATGGCGAGTCTGCTCTCCCTTACTGATATTGATGCTCCGTTATAAAGTGGCGTGTCATTCTCGGCGATCACATTATTTCTTGGACGATTCGGAATCCCTTCATTTACATTCTGCGCTTCATTGTCAAGGGCAATGCCTGGGGCTCAATTGGCGACTTCTTCGACTTCATCATCTGAATCACGGTCACTTTGTTCCCGTACATGGCCAAAAATGTTCTCTTCGATCTGCTGATTGCGGTTTTCAAACACTTCATTCAGCTCAGGTGGCAAATCATCGTGCAAAAATTGTCCCACGAGACTGCGAAATGAAGCAAAACAAAATTAGAAAAAACTGTTATTAGCTAACAAAATAAAATTATAAATCGGAATTGGTTATGAACATCTGACGCTTACACGTGATTGTTGTTATGATTTTGTAGCAGCAATTCATACAAATCGTCTAAGTTATAAGCGGGCTGCATATCTTCGTCAGGCTCAGGGTTGATATTTCTGTTTTAAGAGAAAATACACGGTGATAAGATTGAATTAAGATTATTTGATATAAAATATCTAACTATAATCGTAGTATAAAATATCCACCTTTGTATTTATCGTGAATATAAAGTGAAAAAATCCATATTCACCTTGGTTGATCATCGACAGCAGGCGCAAGGTATGTAGCTGCTTCCGGGATATACCAGTGAATATCATTGTTAACCTGAATGTTAATATCAGGACCATTGTAATTGTGAACAAAGTTATCAGCGTTGTCGGCGGGTTGATGGTTATTAACGTCTTCAATCATATTGTTTTCGGGAGTCGGAGCCTTTATGCGACCATTGTAATTGTGAACAAAGTTATCAGCGTTGTCGGCGGGTTGATGGTTATTAACGTCTTCAATCATATTGTTTTCGGGAGTCGGAGCCTTTATGCGATTTAGCCGGGTTAAGTATTGCTGCCAGCATAAATTTCCCATAGGTTTACAAGACATTGCGATTAATAATGAATGTCGTCGAATAATTTGAATAACTTTATATAAACTTATTTCAATTAATGACACAATAACAACGACATCATTATCGTCATCTACGATTTTGAATTGTAATTTACAATAAAAATATTTTTGATCTATCATCTTTTCTTTACATTTCATTACAATTATTTGAAAAATAAAATTTATATTTTCGCGCGCTTGCATGCTAGCGCCGCCCGCGCCTGCAGCTCTTAGACCTCAGTTACATGGCCCGGAAAGAACCGCCGGAACGGAAGACGGAAAGTCCTTCATTGGTTGAAATACTCCAAATCAAGATGGCCGACTCTGTTCTAACCTATAAGGAACATTCCGTCTTTCGTCCCGGCGGTTTTTTCCGGGCCATGTAACTGCTGCCTTACTGCTCTTACCATGATACTGCATGTGTATTTTCCAATATGGTCGACGGCACGTGTTGCATCAGCCGGGTAAGTGAAGAAAAATTAATACTGTGGATCGATTTTACTGGCCATTAATCAGTGACGTGATACGGTATACCTCAAGTTATATTCGAGTGACATTGTGCGCGAGTAATTCAAGTGAGTATGGCTCCACGGGCAACAGGATGGTATGTGAAGGTTTGGTGTTTACGTACCAAAAAAATTTCTTGTAATTAAGCTGTCGTCAGTGCCACCGAATCATCGCAAGCCTCAATCCATCTTCAATTTTTCGAATACTCCAACAAAATTTATATCAATGAGTAGTATGTATCTTAACTGGACAACTGGACGACAAAGCTTTCAAATAATATTAATTCGTGTGCTTCCTACTTTCAGAGGATGACAGAGCATTGTGGGCAAGTATACTCGAACAAGAACGTGGTGTCGGTGATGGGAATCCAACAGAACCAGCTGAATGTTCGAGTGAAACATCAAATCATGATGATATGGAAGCAGAAGTAACTGACCAAAATCTGGATAAGGCGGGAATGAATGCCGCATGTAATAAAATGCTTTCGGCTGCAAATAAACGAAAGCTTGATGTTGAGCTTTAAACGACATCATCAATCTCTGATACCTACAAAAAACAAAAAAAATCAAAAGTCATTCCAGCAACAATGACCAGTGGTGCCTTGGCAATGTCTGAGAAAAATGCCAATACATCGTCAAATAAACCATTATCAGGTAATACGCCAAATATGTTTCTCCTAACCTATAGAAAAAAACCTGTCTATGACAGTTAAAAAGTTAAACAAACATTCATTTTATTACTGTGAGGAGGGCCAGGACCTGACTAACATCACCACAGTTGAGCAGTTCTAATAATTGATAAAAATTCCTCACGACAGGTCCTGTTGGTCATAAAAGCAGCCGCAATCAGTCCGCAGATTCAACAGATCTTTCTTCTCTGATGGAACCTCAATTTTTCAACACCCAGAACAACACAGTTCATCGTGTTCTGAATACCAAAAAATCCTTCTCGCCTCCGAATTCAGGAAATTTGTTGGATTTGTCGCATTCGACGCCTTCTACCTCAAGCGTGCAAGATAACATGAAGAACATTGTGTCAGGATCAACTATTAAACAAAAGTATTCTGCACCGCCGAACGAGAGACTCGAGCCTCAGATAAATTCACCCAAGCAACCTTCTTTGTGTCGTGATAAAGTGCCGGGCACTGCTGATAAATCACACCAATTTAAAAGAGTGTCGGTTTTGCAATCTATCAAGTCCACATCCATTCCTAAAAATAAAGATGAAAGTCATTCGTCTGAATATGAATGTCAAGCAAGTCCTCCAAATGCACCAGGGGATCAGGACGAAAGTCATCGACAGCAAACATGTTCCAAAAAATGCGGTGGATAAACAACAGTTTTGAAATGTAGACAATGACGATGAGGATCCTGGGATTGGTTTTCAAATAGTCATGTCTGCACCAAATAAGAAAGGTATTTTTACTTCATTAGCTTAATTAAGAGTCCGTTTATATGACTGTATTTTATCATTATGATAAACTGCTTAAACTAAATTTTTTTTCTCAACCTAGTGGCTCTACGTGACGTCCTGATTAAGGATAAAATTTATGCGTCGTGGTGCGGACATACGAATGTAAACTTGCACTAGTGAGACAGACGAAGAAAAAATTCAAGGTATGTACACTTTTGTCTATAAAAAGACAGTATATGATTCGAATGACGCTTTTTTCAGGTCCCTGATTGTTACCTGGGCAAAGGAGAAGATATGATAAGGGAAATTCATTTGAAATAACATAAATTTCATACAGATGTTTTCAATAAATTAAAGACATTCGACATGTTACCTGGGCAAAGGAGAAGATATGATAAGGGAAATTCATTTGAAATAACATAAATTTCATACAGATGTTTTCAATAAATTAAAGACATTCGACTATTCATTTATAGGAGCAAATAGCCCCAAATTTTAATTTTCATATATCAAAGTCGTCGATTGCAACCATTGAAGGAGCTTGGAAATAGACATTCGACTATTCATTTATAGGAGCAAATAGCCCCAAATTTTAATTTTCATATATCAAAGTCGTCGATTGCAACCATTGAAGGAGCTTGGAAATTTAATGAAGAACCTCAAAATGAATGGAAGGTGACAGTCCACGATACTATCCAAGAAGTATATGGCATGACGATGATTAATTTCTCGGCCACTGGCAGCAAAAATTCTCGACCAGGAATTGATATCAACGTATTCAATGGCTTAAAGGGTATGATAAACATTGAACATTACTATCGTTTTAATTTGTGATTGGCCTCAGTAACAATAAATTTTCTGTTCATTTTAGGGTGGGCTTCTCGGAAACATCGCGAAAAATACAATGTTCCTCTCAAACGACCCCAATTCGTTAACTATATTAATCAAATGATATCCAATAAGAGGATCTATTGGAGAAGTAAATTATCCAATAATGTCAATGACAACTGTTGACGCGGGAGTGCTGTAGACGGCAGCACCTCCCGGTCGGCTTTTTCGACGGCCTCGGCTCGACTCGGCGAGCATCGAGGAGGCTCGGTGCACGGCCAATATGGCCACCTGTCGACGGATATCTCTCGCAAAGTCGGCTTTTTCGACGGCCTCGGCTCGACTCGGCGAGCATCGAGGAGGCTCGGTGCACGGCCAATATGGCCACCTGTCGACGGATATCTCTCGCAACGACAACGTGTTAGAAATTCTAATCGGTTTTCATCACGGCTTTATCGAGCGGATTATTCTAAAACAATTGGTGTAATTTCTTCTTATTGAACTCGAGACAACGTGTTAGAAATTCTAATCGGTTTTCATCACGGCTTTATCGAGCGGATTATTCTAAAACAATTGGTGTAATTTCTTCTTATTGAACTCGCGGATCTAATCAACTAGTTATTTTCGGGGTTTGATAAG
The DNA here is from genome assembly GCA_002156465.1 of Macrocentrus cingulum. Lineage (NCBI taxonomy): Eukaryota > Metazoa > Arthropoda > Insecta > Hymenoptera > Braconidae > Macrocentrus > Macrocentrus cingulum. The sequence goes on from MVJL01004433.1 coordinate 23,299, forward strand.
TGAAAGTGACTAAAAAACTAAAGACAATACGCGGCTATCTCAAACCACGTTGAAACTCGCGGATCTAATCAACTAGTTATTTTCGGGGTTTGATAAGTGAAAGTGACTAAAAAACTAAAGACAATACGCGGCTATCTCAAACCACGTTGTTCAACGGTTTGATCGGTGCCACAGGTGTAATTCGGACAATTAATTTCTTGTTATCGGTTTCTCGTCACACAAAACTCATTTCAAATTAAACCACGTTGTTCAACGGTTTGATCGGTGCCACAGGTGTAATTCGGACAATTAATTTCTTGTTATCGGTTTCTCGTCACACAAAACTCATTTCAAATTATCTTTAATTCCATCTAAATAGTTTGTAAGCAAAATTGTACACTTTTTTGAGGCCTTCTGCCTGAACAGGTGGCATTTTGCCACACTGTAATAGAGCAGTGTTAATTAATAAGTATTGCTTTTTTATTGAATCTTTCCGACAGGTTGCCTTAAACCAGAGTACTGGTTCAAGCGGCTATCTCCAACAACAACACACCTGCAACTTCTTCAACGTCGACTTCTGGTACATGTTTTCAAATTTACATCATCATTTCTGAAAATTAATTACTTGAATTATTTAATTCTTTTTTTAGATGACGACCATTTGAGAAAAAACTGAATTTTAGTAGAAAAAAATCACGAAGTAGAAAACTTCAACAACAAACAACAATTAGATTCTTCAAACAAAGTACCTCAGCGTACCAATGATGGAAATTTGCCCGATTTTTGAACTTAAGCTTTTTACGACCTCCCCTAACATCTGTGAAAAAACTAGACTGCGGCAAAATTTTGCAATTTGGACTTCCTCTATTGCTTGGCCTAATTTTGAACTTAAGCTTTTTACGACCTCCCCTAACATCTGTGAAAAAACTAGACTGCGGCAAAATTTTGCAATTTGGACTTCCTCTATTGCTTGGCCTACAGGATTCCCGGCTAATGAATATAGTTTCTCCGATCTATGACAATTTTTGAAAATTAATAAATTAATGTTTATAATAAAATATTTCGATTGATATAGGTCCTACGTAAAAACAGTTGAAAAGTTTCTCCGATCTATGACAATTTTTGAAAATTAATAAATTAATGTTTATAATAAAATATTTCGATTGATATAGGTCCTACGTAAAAACAGTTGAAACAAAAAATATTCGTCTTGATGAGCTTCATAAAAAGGGTTATATAGATAATTTCAAAATTCGGCAGCGTTATCGAGATATTTGAATCAAAATTACAATTTTGCAATTTTTTCAAGGTGAATATATCGTGTCGGTGAAGATGTTATTAATCCGGACTTGACTAGTTGGATTAAGCAGACTATAAATTATAGTTTACGTGCTATAAAGATTTCCTGTGTATTAAATAAATTAATTAAAACTGTATTTAAAGTTTATGAAAAAAAAGTCGAGAACCATTGACAAGGATGCTGCATTAGGGTGATCCGCTTGTCCAGTGCGCATGCGCGAAGCGTCACGTGAACAGCTGTGGAATAGCGACAGTCGTTGCGCGGGTGTGTGCATCATTAGGGTGATTAAAAAAAAATTGTTTTGCTCGAAGTCTCAGACGTTTCCTTGAGGTAAACAAATAATTTTCCCGCCTGGACAAGTTTTAAATTTCAATTTTAGACTTGCCTCAAAGAGGGGTCCCCTATTTTATTTAAATTACATGGGATAAAAATTTTTGTTGACAAAAACAATTAGTTCTCTTAGACGAAAAATAATAAAAAATTTCTCGACAATGATTCTTGCAGGAAATTAAATTCTCTGCAAAATTGGTTTAATGTGAAATTTTCGTAACTTGAACGGTTTTAAAGCTTTAGGCTGTCAAAGTTGAAACAAATTTTTATGGATTTTAAATGTTTGCAAATGAAGACATTTTCAAAATTTTCACTTTTTATTGTCATTTTTAAAGAAGAGAATGCGTAATAATCGTCGCTTTGAGTAGTTAATTATTTTTTATGCCGAAAAAAAAAATTTTTCGATTTTTTTTCTGTTTCTTTATACAATAAAAAAAAATATTCACATTTTCTTGTCGAAAATTTCAATAACACAATAATAAGTGTAAAATATATCATTAAATTCATTAGAAAATAAATATTTAAATTCAAAGTTATGAATATTACACCTATAGTGCTTATGATTAAGCCCGTTTTTGGTAGTTAATTATTTCTTAGCTTAAATGAATAATTTTTTAATAACAATACCAATTTTTTAAAACATTGAGATACGTAACAAATTGGATCGTGTAAAGATACATGTTTACAAATGACTTTTTTAATAATTATCAAATACTATTTTATTTTTGGCAAGTAGGATACTTTGATCGATGTTGTTGCACTACTTGAAATACATATTGTCTATGAGCATCGTCTTTTACCAAAGTATTACTATATTGTTGAACCAACGCGACTGCTCTTTCCGCAATATCATTAACTTCTATTAGATTACTAAATACGTCTCTCTATTTTGAACGTATAGATGGCTTTAGATAACTAGCGAGCATGTTGCATTGCTCCTGGTGTTTTAAAAGAGATACCTCGAGGTGGAGATTCGCCCAAAAATATTGTAGCTAATTCAAGAAGTTCTCTGTAATCGTCGCGAGGTTGAAACACCCGAAGCAAAAAAAATATTTGAATATTCCATTTTTTTAAAAACAATTATCATTACCTCAAACTGCTGAAAAATAAGTTTTAAAATTTCAGTATTCTGAGCATTTAAAATTTTTGCGACAACTGCATCTTCAATGCCTACTTCATAATCAGACGTGTCGATGGTATTCCAAGTATCTCTCAAACGTTTAAAGATTGGAACATTTGGGGCCGACGACACTGGCCAATAAACTTCTGCTACACAACAAAACAAGCTCACATACATGATGCCGACAAGCGAAGTACATCACATACAGTAGGTTTTAATTTAGTCTTTTCTCGAGATACATACACGTTCCTTTGAATTTGCCTGTAAATATTATGATTTATTAATAATTTAACGATATTTTTAAAATAAAAAAATTAACATAAAAAATCACTCACACGTCGATCAGTCAATGCGCAGTCGAATATCGGACGACTGTGTGTGCGTGTATGTGTGTGGCATTGCCGCCACAGTACTCCCCTTTTTGAGAAAAAAAAAAGTAATTGAAAATATCTACAGTAAATGCGCGAAAGTATATACAGGACATGCAATATTTACAATGAAAAGTGCATTTAAATATGAAAGCGAACGTTTCGCGAGGGAGTTCGTGGATGCTGTGCGGATTGCACGGCTGGTGGCTGGGGTGTTGAGCTCGGACCAGGTTGGTCTATTGCAGGTTGCTGGGTCTCAACAGGTGCAGCGGCATCGGCCAATTGGTAGACGGGCTTGAGCCGGTCAATTGAAATTGCCGTGGGCACTTCTAGTCCACCATGAAAAATTTGTCTCTCCTCGCCAGGACTCGGTACGGGCCCTCGCATGGTGGCGAAAAAGACGGACCGATTTGCCCAACTCGCACCAAAACATGAGAGCAATGCTCGTTCTGTGCATTGCGGTGTAATTATCGCCGTTTTCTCGATGTCCGTGTTCGCGACAGGAATCTGGTTGATCGCGCGAACCAGGTCGATGGTCAAGAAAATCGTTTTCCCATGAAGAGTCGCCGTGAAGTCGTCGAGGAGCCTGACCGGGTATTTATCAGGGATTGTGCGCGCGTTGAGTGGGCGGTAGTCACCGCAGGGGCGCCAATCACCAGTCTTCTTGGGTACCAGATGTAGTGGAGATGACCAGGGACTGCACGAGGGTCGGGCGAGTCCGAGCTTGACCATCTTCTGGAACTCCTCTTTAGCGATCTTCAATTTATTCGGCGCGAGACGGCGGGCTTTGCACGCGACAGGCGGGCCTGGCGTAGTCCGGATGTCGTGGACTGTGGCGTCCTTCTTCGCGGCCGCGAGACCGTCAGGGCGCGTTATGTCCGGGAAGTTGCGGAGCAAATCGTGGAAAATTGTGTTTCCCTCGATTGCTCGGACGGAAGTTTGGTCGGATTTACACACAGTAATTTCGGTGCAGAGGCCTGTTGTGTCATCGCGAAGCCGGCGTTCTTTGAGGTCGACAAGCAAGCCAAAGTGGCTCAAAAAATCGGCCCCGATGAAGGGCTTCGTAACGTCGGCGATGACAAACCTCCACGTGAAGTCTCGTCTTAGTCCTAGGCTCAGGGTAAGAGCGGAGCAGCCATAGGTGTGGATGACGCTGCCGTTGGCCGCGTACAAGTGGTAATCCACAGGCTGGCGCTTGGTTGGTAAGAGCTTGACAGGGTAGACCGACAGGTCCGAGCCCGAGTGGATGACGCTGCCGTTGGCCGCGTACAAGTGGTAATCCACAGGCTGGCGCTTGGTTGGTAAGAGCTTGACAGGGTAGACCGACAGGTCCGAGCCCGTATCGACGACGAATGAGGTGTTACTGGAGTAATCGGTGACGAACAGGCGGCTGGAAGAACAGAGAGAGTCACATTCCGCCTAGACAGGTCCGAGCCCGTATCGACGACGAATGAGGTGTTACTGGAGTAATCGGTGACGAACAGGCGGCTGGAAGAACAGAGAGAGTCACATTCCGCCTATAGTGACTCCCGCTCCCGTTTTTCGTGAACTTGCAGCCCTTGGTGCACTTCTTGGCCTCGAGCCCGAATTTCTCGTGGAAGAAGCAGGTCTCTGATTTGGAAAGCTTCCTCGAGCGCGATCGTGAGCGCGAGAGCAGCCCTTGGTGCACTTCTTGGCCTCGAGCCCGAATTTCTCGTGGAAGAAGCAGGTCTCTGATTTGGAAAGCTTCCTCGAGCGCGATCGTGAGCGCGAGCGGTTGCGAGAATTGTCTTCTCGAGAGCGGCCTCTTTGGTCGAGCTGTGTGGTCAGGGCGGCGACTTGTTTCGCCAGCTCGCAGCGATCGTGAGCGCGAGCGGTTGCGAGAATTGTCTTCTCGAGAGCGGCCTCTTTGGTCGAGCTGTGTGGTCAGGGCGGCGACTTGTTTCGCCAGCTCGCTAACCTGGAGCTCGAGCGGCGACATTGACGAAGATGTGGACGCGGCGGCGACGGTGAGGCTCGGTAGGGATATCTCTTTCGATCGGGCATAGCGCTGTCTTTCTCGCACACGTGTGAGTTGAGTTAGTGGCTGTTTCACTCGAGTGCACGTACACTCAACGCGGCACTAGGCTGTCTATTGGGCACGTACACACTCACACACTGCGTTGGGCGACACTGAGTGTTCGCTAGGCGACAAA
>MVJL01004461.1:0-18328 GCA_002156465.1 Macrocentrus cingulum
TTTTTTTTTTTTTTCAAATTTTCAAGTGTTACATTTTTTTGCCTAAAAAAAAAAAAAAATCAAAAATGACTAAATGTTTTTTTTTTTCCGAATATCCAAAGAGACTAAAAATTTGATAAAAAATTTTTTTTTTTCTTAAATTTGGATTTTTTTGTATTTAATAACTATTATTACTATTTTTCGATTATTCCAATCCTTAAAAATATAATTTTCGAGTATATTAAAATTTTTATTTATCTAAAATATTGTTATAAAAAATTTTTTTTCATTTTATTTTCACATAATAAAATAGATAGTATAGAAACTGTCGCGGGAGGAAAAAGCGAAATAAGTATAATCACTTTTATTAAGGACGAGGCGAGCTTAACAAGGACTAGGCACTCAAGATCCCTTCGAATTTAATTCAGAAGGTTCTCGTAAGCATGAAACGCGCACTCGACACACGTTTTATAATCTAAGACTACTGATATAAACTATAAATGAACATGGACACATTGGCGAGAGTGCCAAGTTATCATTTCTCACTTTCTCTAGCAGCGCGCGCACATTTGTCGATTTTTATTCCTTCGAGTAAAGTAATAAGAGGAGCAGGGAGGGGGAGTCATGACGCTTTTTCAGTAATCACAGCGCGTATATATTTAATAGATAATTTTAATGATGCATTATCACTAGCCCATCGCTTCCTTAAGAGCTGCCAACTGTTCTTCACCGAGCTTCACCTTGTCCTGAATTTCACGTCCGTCCATAATTAATTTTGTTTTCATTGTTATGAAATGCTGGTAATCGGCAAATTCATCGTCTGTCAAATATTTCGATAGTATTGCCGCGACACTTATACTACGTTTATCAATGTTGTTTTTCAGGATTTTCGCTTCCTCCAATTGCTCCAAAAGCTTGTCCCGCTTGCTTTCCAGAGTTTTCTATAAAAAAATGATTTTATTAGCGATTTATATAAATAATATTCTTCAAGTTTCTCGAGTTTAACTGAAAACTATGCTTGAATTAATATAGCATCAAAAATAACTCACTCTCTCCTCGTGATCCGGCGGCATTCCATGAAGAGCATTTTCAGCGCGTGCCAGTCTGCCACTGAGGCCAAGAAGTAAACTTGTAATTTTGCCAACTTCTTCCACATGAAGCCGATACTTGGAAGCTTCTGCTGGTCTCGCAACTGCTGAAATTCTCGAGGAAACTTTTGCCCCGAGTGCGTCATTTATTTCACCGTCTTCTCGCACTGCTTCTTGCTCTGCCCTCAAGACTACAACTTTACGGTCGAGTCGCAAAACCAGTTCCTCCTAAAACACACGTTTATTTCATCCAATGTTAATAATAAACAAATAAAAATTCTTTTTTTCTTTACTTTTTTCTGCTTGAGATCAATACTGTCACTCGGGCAATCATTCGTCCCAGATGCAGGCACGTCTGCTTCAGTCATATCCCTTGAGTATCTAGTGAGAAATCTGGCTTTGCTCTCAGAGGTCGTGAAATAAGTCGAGGTCGGCGACAGCGGACTCGTGGGCACTGTGGGTGTGGATGGCATCTCGCTTCTGAAATGGAAGGAAAATTTCAGTCAAGTCATTGCACCCTCTGTTGACATTTTTGATAAATAACTCAATATAAAAAGCACCAAATACGACACTGGATAAGGGGTTATATTTACTCGAGCAAGAGTCAACAGGAGGTTGATAAAAAAAATTTGTATTTCGAAAATTCCCGGAATTTCCCGTGTGTGGGTTTGAGGTCAATACAAATATAGTTATCTGAGACGGCGCGGCTTGTATGCAAATGCTTATTCTAAGGTAGTTTGAGCGAGGAGTGAAATAATTTAGAAATCGCGTAAAATCACGTTGTCGATACATATTTTAAAAAATCAACATCCTTCTGAAAAACTGTTATTTTACAAGATAAACTATTAATTAATATCACAAAAACAAATCAAAGAGGTTGACCGTGTAAGTTTATGAATATTTATGTTTAAATAATGGCAGTTTCATGGTTTTTCATGCGCGCAAGTTAGTGGTAGAGTGGCGCGAAGTGCGGAGTTAGGCTTGCGCGTACCGAATTCGTGACAATTGCAGCCAAAAATTTTGCCCGTGTATCTACGCAACTAATACGGACGAGGGCGCTCGAGTTTAGACGAAGTTATGGCTGGGACTGTAGCGCTTGAACTACTTAAATTTCAGTTTAAAATTCAATTTTGAAAAAACAAAAAACAGTTCAATGAACTCAGAATCTTGTGAAACATATTATAATTTTTTATTTCTCGGAAATTCGACAATACTTCAGTTAGCATTCTCTCGGTTCAAGACTGCATTTCTCACTCGGTTGCACTCACACCCGCTGTAAATACCTACAGTCTCGCAATTGGGTCCACGTGATATCTAATTTTTCCTCCATATTTCCTTGTCTATTAATTTTTTATCAACTAAAAAATCTCCAGACACAATTTCAAAATGTTTTTTTTCGATCAGTTAATTCCTTATTTATCGACAAGCAATGGTTATTTAAATTGAATTTTCGACATCAAAGGTATATTTTTAATTCTGATTAAAAAAGAGAAATTTCAGACAAGAGTCCACTCGCTCTCAACTTCGTGAAATTATTTCTCTGACTTGTATTCACAAGATCAATTTAAAATTTAATAAGAAGGCGCGCAAGACCTTATTTCAAATAAATACCCAAAATTCATCAATTTCCGCCAAGTGAATTTTCATACCAGTTCCACCTTAATGTCTATTGTTTCCGGACACCAGATCAGCAAGTTGCATTAGTCGTGATTCATGCATGAATCAATGCTCACCAGTGGGCGATGGAAAAATAGGGGTGACAGCAAAAGAAAAAAATCAACTCAAAACGATTTATCGTGATGACGAATCGCACTATGATGTCAACTGTGTGCTTCAAGTACCAGGCACCTCCAAGTCATTAGTTTCAGATATTGTCCATAAACATTTCCCCGTTGTCACTGCGATAAAATAAAAAAATTCTCTCGGATGATGAAGGAAAACGCGTGTACGACTAGGCTAGCTCGACGACTCGGGCAAAACTACTCTCAGTGCTCCATTCAAGTGCAGTAGTTGACGATATCATTTATGGTCACCATTGCGCAATTCCTGAGTGTGGTTGGTGCACTTTCTCTCTCCTTGAGTGCATGTGTATCCACGGGAGGAGAGTTATTGGTCACGCGTAAGCACCAGCAAGGGAAGGAATATAAAAAATCGTGTTTTATAATGATGATTGCTATGTCGAACGTGTTAAAAGTCTAATAAATTAACAATGTGTGGATGGATTGTCGTTAAGAGTATGGTTTTTAAGCGCCAATGGACAAGGCAGAGCAAGGTGAAAGCCAAGTGTTTTTTTGCATTAACCAATGTCGTAATTGCTGCTTGATAAATTGAACCAAAAAAAAAAAAACCATGTATTTCACACGATTTTCATCCCTGATGGACGAAATAAAAATATGTTATTTTACATATGATATAAACGAACGTTTTTTCATGATTTCCAGTTGACAGTGAGTTAGTATCACTATGAAAATCATCTGATTTTAAAATTAAAACTAAAAATTCCTATAACCAGTAGCCAAGTTTAAGTCGGCATATATTCCCGCTAAATGACTATACTGAAAAACCCCAAATTAACTTTTTCCATTCATCAATCCATTACAAACATCTAACCACAATTTGAACAAAAAAAAAGTCACTAGACCAAAAAAAAAAACCATCGCCGAGTGTTTTTAAGCCCAGAGAGGGAATCATTAACGGTAAAACCATTAATATGATGGAGGCCGTTAGCTGACCCAGGCAGACCGAAGTTTTCAAAGGCACGTGTCCTTTATCCAGCCTAATTTGAGTAGCAAGCTACCGGAAACTCAAGAGAAACAATACAGCGATAAAAATCTCTAGAATCTCCACCTGGTAAGCTATCAACGCCTACGCACAAAGAAGCAGACGATGGTCACGCGATCTGACGGCGTTTTTTCAACACCCAACTCACTTTCTATCAGCATCAATTCCGCTTTCCATGGACGCAGGTAGCGAGGAAGTGTCATCAAATGAGAGTGGACGCTTGGAACGAGGCTGAAGTTGGGTTTCCACTCTGAACAATCCAAAAACGTAGTCCGTAGGCTTCTTGTGCTCTGGTGCCGGCACTAAAATCACACAAAATGCAGTTAGTCGAGGTATACTAACGATGAATCAACATGGGAAAATTAATTTCTGGCGGTATAGGACTCGGTAATGCTACCGGTGCATTGGAGATTGATGTGATCTAATAAGCGGTTGGTTGATCGTGTTAGCAGTTATTAAATTGAACGGTCGATGCCCCGAACAAGTGGTCAGAGGCATTAGGAATCTTTCTGCATCAATCATTCTAGGCTTTCCGGGATGTTTTATACAGGAATAATCATTATTTTTCATTGCTATAATTGGATACCGATATTCCCAGCTTAAATTTCCACCCGACTTCACGGAAAAGACCCCTAATAAAAATTTTTCAGTAACTTTCAGAATGTCAATACCAGTTGAACTCACCCAAAATAGGAACAAGTTTGTCGTTCGGTGCGAGAACATTGACCAAATCCCGACTGAGCTGTTCGCACTCGATTTCTTCAGGTAATTTTTTTCTAAGCTCAGGAAGCATCTTTTCCGAGTCCTCGATAATTTCGGTTTGTGAGGCGACATCCATAGTGGTGGCATTGACTCGCAATACAACCTCAGTTCTCTGCATAAGGGTAAGACTCTCGATTCCGGGTTGCGGCGAGACGCAGGGTGAGTCCTTTCTCTCAATAGGTGAATATCTGGGCGAAAGGGAGAGCGAAGACGAGCTGGACATCTTAGAATTACTAGAAAGCGATGAGGATCTTGATCCTGATGACGAAGATCTTCTCAGTCTGTTGGTAAACAAACTTTCGGTTTGGCTCGAGCCGAATTTAGTCCAAGAGTTCTCGGTCTGCGATGGGCTTGAGACTTTACTTCGTGGGCTTGACGGGTTGTAGGCCCCCTTGGAGTTCTCCAGCTCCGAGAGGGATTTTCTAACTTCACTAACTTCGCTAGTTGTGTAGATTTTCGTTGGTGACGACCGTGAATGCTCCAACGATGATCTCGTCGATGAGGAACTGGAACTGGAACAACTTCCAGACCTTCTGGACACTGCTCCTTGTGATCTGCTCAGACTGTCCTCGTTTTCCGATTTTAAAAATCGCGATGGTGAATTGTGGAGAATTTTTTCCACTCCAGAACGATTTAGGTTATCGATACTAGCGATTTCTGATATTGACGAGCTACCCGATTGACTTTTTTCGGAAAGTGCGTTGCGACGATTAAGCAATTCTACGTTTCTTGATGTCATCTCAATCGTTGCACTTCTCTCTCGGTAAAAATCATCCATATCTGCAAAAATAAACAAAATTTCGTCATATAAATACCACTATACATAAATATAACTACTATTATTAGTTGAATCGTTATTAATTGGTTTAAAAAGCCGGAAAGTTCAGAAAAAGTAGTTCGCACAGTTGCCGCAAGATCGGCGCTCGCATACTTTTCTCGCTCTCTTGTGGTAATTGATTTCAAAATGTATAATACGTAAATTGTACGTTTTTAAAAATTATTCAATTAAAATTTAAAAAATTAAATGGTATTTTACTGAAATTTTTTGCTTATACAAATTTAAAAAATTTCGGACGGTAATAAATGACAAAAAATCATTGATTATAATTAAATAAAAAAAATAAAGTAGGAGTTGGATTAGTTGGATATCTCAAGGATTTAAGCTTTACAATCGATTATGTGAGATTAATAAAAAAATTTTCTAAAAAAATGAAGAAATATAACACTTACCGAGTTTGTTGTCAGGTCCGGACTCACAATTAGCTGCAAGTTTTCGCCGTTCGCGCTCAAGTTGACGATTGCGATCGTTGAGAACTTCAATACTCTGTGGTGACAATCGTTCCTGATGCTCGAGCCTTTTCTCCAGCGGCCTCTGAATGATCCCCGACCGCAGTCGATCCTCGTAGCACTCATTGTTGTTGATTATAATATTACTGTTATTGTTACTCTCCGACCGGGTGCGTGTGTCAGTGGCTTGGAGCTTCTTACTGAGCTCGTGGGAAAGCTTGCCGATGACTTCTACCGAGTGATGGGCGTTCGTGCGCTCTTCAATGCGATGATGAAGAGCGTCGACGCTGTGAGATTTTGACAGCTCGTGCGGATTGTGGTGGTGCGGCGTGACGCGCAGCAGTACAGGGTCGTCACGTTCCTGAGGCGGTGGCCAATCATCTAGTCGCGCTATTGGCGACATCGTACGCTTGTAGCTACCCTCACTGTCCGGCGCACCGCGCTCACGCTTGTATGACAAATATGAAGCCTTGGATTGACTTCTGAAACAGAAAACCCCAACAATTAATTTGTTTTCATCCTAAACTCGAGGAAAAACGAATTTTTAATCATATGCAAAAATAATTTTTAAATATGTTGATTAGGGTGGCGCAAAAAAACCGACTTAAATTTTCTCAAAATGGTTGAAATGTGATTAAAAAATTTTTTTTTTATCTGCTTTCGCATGGGTCAATTACTTAACATCTAATTTAAATAAAATTCTACGAAGTTTTAATTTAAAATATAAATTTTTACAGGTCATTTATGAATTTCAAAAATTTTTAAAATCGTGAAAACAAATAATCAAGACATTCCATTTAATAATAATTAAATTGACATCTAAATTATTAATTAAATAGCTATTATTATTAAAAAAAAGAACGCATAAACTTAGATTCCTAATGAGCATCGAAACCTTGACTTAAATTATCTTGTACATATTATCTGTCGTTGCTCATCAAGATTGTCAGTCATTTCATCTCATTAATTGCCGATATATGACTGATAATTTAAACACAATCAAATTTTAAGTGGCAATTGCAATTAGTAATTGATGATTTATCGATTAAAGCCTGTAATTATCTCATGTTGCAATGTTTAGATTTATTTTTTCTATTTTTTAAGTCACTACTTATGCAATAGATTGATTCTACTGATGCAATTATAGTTGGATATCCTTGTAACAAGATACCGACACGGCGTCAATTTATTTTTCTCATGTCTACACAGTGTTGGAGGAAACTATCACGACAATCGCGCTCTTACGTTCATCCATTGGATTAGTTGAAACTAGTCCTTGCTTGTTTATGGGTTACAAGAATAAACTTTACGTGGATACATCCTTTCAGATGCCGACTACAGACATTTTACTATATCGGATGTAAAATGTTATTTTAAAAATACTTTTTGTTCATTTCAGAATGAAAATAAATATTTTTCAGAGAATGCAACAAAAAAAATTTTTTTTTTGTCTGTCATTGTACTTGAGTGTTAAATATGCTAATTAACCACGATGGCGAACTTGTCTCGAGTTGGCAAAAGACCTTTTTTGGATCAAAGAGACGTAGATATATTTACGAGGTGCTTTCTGATAGCTTTGTTCTCAAACAATGCACTTGGCTTGACGTTTGATTAATAGCTGTCACTGATCAATCGACTTTGTCGTCACAAAGTTTTCGGCGGTGAAATAAAATTTTTCAGGAATTGCCAGGCAAAGTGTATAGGAGGGGATTGAATTCCGATCACGCGACATGAGCGTGAAATTCTGCTGCTTTGGTCTTTCGCTATAAGCGATTGGAAGTTGATGATGCCGTTTTTGGTTTGTGTGTGAGCGATTGACAAGTATATTCGAGTCACGTACGACTTCCTTGTATGTTCAAAAGGCTTTTGATGCGTCGAGGAGAATTGCTGAGTGTTTAAATCTGTTCTTTGTTCCGCGCTTATATCTATTGACCTTATTCTGGAATTTTAATCTCTTGATTATAAGCCATATAGTCATGTTGAGAGACCGATCAGTATTAGAGACTTAATTGAAACTTTATGAATTATATATTATTTTTAATTAATTATTAAATATTTCCTCGTAAAAATTTTTATAGAGTAAATCTATATTTAAAGCTCAAAAGATTTAAATAGTGTTAAAATGCACATTAGCCTCAGTGACAAATTAAATGACGAGTTTACGATGAGTCAGAGACATATATATTTTTATTTGATACTTATATTCTACCATATCTTATCAGACAAAAGAATAAAACAAAATCACCAAAGGAAAACAAAAGAATGATTCATGCGCTTCGGAATTTTGATCTATCCCATATACTATATAGTGATCGGTAAATATGTAATTTTTATTTTTCGATTATTCGAGAATAATCGACAGAAGTAATTAAAAATTTCATATTAATGTGAAATTAAAGTTTGGATATTTTTAATTTTCTAAAAAAAAATTAAAAGTATTAATTGTTTTTATGGATTTTTTTTTTCTAATAATTAAAATTATTGTGATATTTAATTATCAATTTTTAATATAATTAGTATTTAAAAATTGTTAATTACTTTTTTCAGAAAAATTATTATGACTCTTTATGTTATTATTTATTAGTTGGATATCTTATATTTCAAAATATTAGAGATTCATAAAACTCGAATGGGATATGTATAGTTTTTGAAGCCTCATATCTGCACTGTTTCAGCTCAATCGGATTGTAAATAATAAAAAAAGTTGTTGATTGTTGATATTTCGAGACTGGTATACGACATACGATCAGTATACGTCTGCAAAATATAAAATTTTATCAAAAAAATGAGTAATTATAATTGAAAATTAGTCATTATTAATTTTTAAAAAATTAGTATTATTTTTTTCAATATTACTAATTTTTCAAGAATTATTAATTCACTTTTGAAGATGACTAATTTTCGAGATATCTCTCAATGTATTTATATATTACTGATTAACCGAGTAATTTGTATTGTATTTGTTATTATTATAATATATTTTTTTTCAATTAATAATTTTATGAATGTATAATTCGAATTTTCCCGTTATATAAAAAATTCGACTTTAATTTATTTCAAGTATTCATAGATAAAAAAAATTAAAAATTGAAATTTTTTCTTTAATTAAAAATAATGTCTGCTAAATCATTCACTGCCAACCACCCGCTCAAGCAGCCATTGCTGTTCTGTTTAATATTATTCAATAACACTTGAAAACGTCTGATGGTTTCACTCAGCGATCAGTTGTCATCCGTGCATGGATCTATAAAATCACAGAAGCGTGCAGTTTGATGACTTTTGACTTTCTCACGAGAGGATCAGTTGGATATCGAGATCACTCGAGAAATCGCTTGGAGGCTGCTTCATTGGTAGTATCGTAAAAGGCGACGCTATCATGATGTGAACTTAAATGTGGCCATTTTCACTTTCCACGAAATTTTTTTTCAACCTCAAAATAATCAGCAATAATTATAGTTTTGGCTGGGTTTCTTAGGAAATGTTTGATGGTATCGAACTTCTTGAGCGTTAGAAATAGGTATAGATGAGAGAGCTAGGGACAAAGCATCAGTAATTTACCACTCAGTCCGGCATACCAAACATATTATCCATTTAACGCGTTCCAGTTTTGCTTTTCACCTATAGCCATCGACACGTCTACACGATGGCCTTCTCTCTCACACTTGAGTGCGAAAAGAATTGAAATTGAGAAAAAGAGGTCACACAACATCGATAGTCTACCCCCCACTGTTGCAATAAAATAAGATGGCTCGTCAAAAATACAAATAGTTCTAGAAATATTCACGAACAATTGTCTTAAAGTACATTTAAAAAATTCTCATTGTTTAAAAACAAAATTTACTTATTGTTTAAACAAAAAAAAAATATTTTTAATGATAAAAAACAAAATTCTTTTTTTTTTTTGTACAAATATTTTAACATCATTAATATAAAAATGAGTTTTAAAAAAAAATCTTTTTTTTTTTTCGTTATATAAACAATAACATGAAATAAATAAAAAAATTACTGGTTTTTTTTTTATGAAGTTATTTTCACTAAAAATAGTATTATAAAACCTTAATTCTACACTTTTACTCGATTTGTATGTTAAATACACATATATAACCTGCGGTATATTAAAATTACAAAATTATGTATATATATAAAGACACTTATATATCCAAGAAACGACCTTCATAAATACTTGAGCTGTTAACTTTAATAATACCTTCATCTCACGCGATAATATTTCTCTATATATCCATAAAAACATCCATTTTTCATTTTTTTTTTAAGCTTCCGGAAATTCTTTACCCCTATATACATATATTTTTGAGAAAAAAATTTTTTTTTTAACGAAATAAAAATATATCAATTACGTCGCAGAAAGTATACTCACGAAAAAATAGTAATCAGTAGAAAAAAACGGCATATATTGTGAGCAGTTGACTGATAGGAATGAGTTGCTATGCGGGTTATAGATAAGAGTGATAACGCAGTGTCTTCCCACGCTTGGGGTTTTTCATTGCGTATATACAAAATGTTCGCCACAAACAGAAATGTAATCGTGCAAGTTATAATGTCTATTTAATACTTAATACTTTGTGTGTGCAGTTAATAAACGTTTATTTTCCGCGATGACTGTCGTCACACACACAGAGAAATGATGATGATGATGACACCCGACATCAGGAAGACAGAGTGTGTATATATGAAAAGCCAGACACACATCTAGCAACGTTTGCAGACGAGGAATGCGATAGCTCGTAAATAGTTAATTGCTTTAGACTTGCCGCGAGAAAAGTTCGCTCAGCCGTGACTGAAAGACGTGCTTTTATCTCTCTTCTTCCTCTCGCTTCATGTGCCAGTAGATCGCGATCAGCCGCGGGAGGTGAACTTCAGAAGGTACAGAGTCAAGAATGTGATGGCTAGAGGAAAGGAAAAGTAGCTGCTGCTACTCCCTCACACGCAATAAATTATCCTTCGTTTAATTGATTGATGAAAAAAATTCTCCACTTATTTTTCGTAATAACACATCTGTAAGTGTTATCGGGTAAATGTATACCAGTTGATGACCGGATAAAGGGAAATTTGGCGATGAATAATATGCTATTTAAATAGTTTTTGGTGTTCAATCCTCAATGAACACATAATTATATCATTTGAACATAATATTTTCGATTTATAATTTTTTTTAACAATTAAAATATAGCAATAACATAAAAATCTAAAGAAATGTCGCGTAAGTAAAAAAACACTAATTAATGACCGGTCATCACCAATTAATGACCGGCCCTGTTTCGGTTAATGACTGCTCGACAAATATTATTAATAAACTGTGCAAAGAAATAAGTTATAAATTTTTAGGCATTGAAATTATTTAAACTAATCGATAATTAATCTATAGAGTCACTTTATAGGAATAATATAGAGTGAATTTTGTTTGTTTTGACTCAATCATAAACGAGTGTTTGAGGTTAGATGAACTTGAGCCGATCATCAACCGGTGAAACACCGTTTGTAATGCGCATGTTCCAGTTAATCACCGATTTCAGCTAGTACACGTACTTAATAATTAATTTCCGATTCCTACAACTATCCACTCATCTGAACAATGATACACGCGTCTTCCGCACAAAATTTGCAATCAATTAGTATTTTTTTTATACCATCTAAAAGACCCGTATTTTTTTATATTTTCGTCGATTTAAGTACTGGGTGATCATTAGTTGGATATCTTCAGTTGGAAAAATTGCATTTATGTCATTTAAAATTGTGTTCCACAGTAATTTTCAAACTTTGTTTTTAAAATTTACGAGACGTTGGATGAGATATACAAAGTGAAATGACCAAACTTTTTTGCATTTCGCAATAAATCACATTTATCTGATCGGAGCGAGTGCAGTCAATAATAGACAAACAAGTATATAAGTATACTCTGTTGATGCATCTACAACTTTACTGTGATGCACTTCGGATCGGGGGTGTCCGGAAACCGTCGGCTAGCATAACTATATACGCCTCGGGTATATTGTGTAAACCGCGCATGCGCAGAAGATCCTTATCTCACGCGAAGTTTTGATAAAAAACTTCGCTTCAAATGAATTCATCCAAGTTTTTTATCGTGAATTAAAAAAAATTTTTTTTCTCTCTTTGGAAAGTTAGAAAATTTATATTCCCCTTGAAATACATAAATTGGCTCAATCAGTTTGTCAAATGTATGTTAGAATTTACACGTGTACACAAGTGTCACGAACGTGTCATGATTTTTTATATGATTGCGATGAAACATTTTACATTTTTAAAACTGAAATATTAACGATAATTTATTTATCTATTTTTTCTGTTTATGTATAATGTAATTAGTTGTTTTAAAAGTATATATATAATTTAATTTTACCTTGAAAATATATTTTCTCTTTTTCACTCTAAATTCGTGTCGTTTGATAACAAGATGACTCACACTTTTTAATGCTCAAACATGTTGTTCATTATACGGGTTTACGTATCAATTAAAAATGATAAATATTAATTTTATTTACAACGTGTTTGTTCGCTCGGTTTTTTTTCTTCCTTTGATTTTTATTATTTTTTGCTGTTAAGTTTGAAATGAAAAATTATATGAGACAAGTTTCTCTCAAGGGGACGCGACAGCCACAATGTAATTACAACAAACCGCATTGTCAAGTGTCAGTTGCGCAATCGAGAGATTTTAGTATATATAAGTGTGTGCGATAGAGAAAGAGAATATAAATGCTAGAATCGCGAGGCGAAGGTTTCTGACCTCTGCCTCCATGTCCTCGCATTGGCTCTTTCTACTGTCTAAATAGACATCAAATGGTAATAATATTGACCGAGAAATAACTCCAATGAAATTAGATAAAATCAAAGGTCATTATCTCATTTAAAACCAAAATTTATGTCAAAAAATAATTATTAATCAAAATTCAAAAAAAAAAAAAAAAATTTTTTTTTAACACTAAAATACAATTAAACAATCTTTATCACAGAAAAAAAAAAAAAAAACTACAAAAATAATTTTTACATTAAAATTATTTAAATAAATATAAAATAATTTAATTTTTTTTTTCATATATATATTTGAACTTTAAATTGTTTAATAGAAATAGATACTTTAAAAAAAAAAAATATTTAAAATGTAAAAAAAATCAATGCAAAATATTTTTTTAGTGAATAAAAAATTTTATCGACTATTCAAATCACGTTTTTGAGTCTACGAATTTTATTTAACTGCTAAAGGTATAATAATGAGATAATACAGAGTCTTCTGGCATATCCACATCTCCATTCACGTTTGGTTGTCTAGCCGATTACCGCCATTATGGTTTCTTATAACTTCATATTATTATCCAAGTCTATTACGGTTATTAGTCATTTTTATTTTCTACAAGGTTAATTCTTCTTCTCTATAACCGTTACGTCGTATATACAACTGCACATACATACAGTATTGTGCACAGAAGCCAATTACCAATAATTCATCTGTCTACTACAATTAACCTTTTTTGTTTATCATTAAAAACAGTATTGTTACAAAACGAGTTTATATCCCGCTCATGCAAAAAAAAAAAAAACAACGAAAGAGGTCGAGGAACTGATGCTATCCCAACTTTCATACTCTGTTGACATCCATCACGTAGTTTTCGTTTTCTTCGTGAAATAAAACTGGAATGCCTGATGTGAGGTTTACAGGCGTGGCCCTTATATACCTCTGTGTACTCCTTCCGCCTGTGATTCAAGCCACGCTGTCTGCATGCCAAGTTTATTCAAGTCTAAACAATGAGCAAGAAACAAAAAGTTGTTAAACAGTCGCAGATAAACGGATGTTTTAGTCTAAAATATTTTATCCATAAATTAAATTAATATCTTATATAATATTCTAGTTGAAAAAAAATTCATATCACTGTCTAAAACCCATCAGAAAAATCTACGTGTATACTTTTATTAATATCTCAATAATTACGTAATTTTCGAAAATATTTATAAGAATCTTTTTTGTAGCTAATAAAATTTTCTACAAAAAAGGTTTTTTAAGAAAAATCTCTATCTTTAATAGCTTAGAAGATATTTTAATTTAAAACAGCAAAAATTTTTTGATATCAATTTTTTCGGCTTCAAACACGTGATATAAAGTTTTTTTATGTTAAAAAATTAAATAAATACATTTAATGATGTGTATATAAATAAAGATCTATTTCTAGATTCCATTAAATTGCCTACGTATAGACGAGATTCACTTTTATGGGTCATGACGTGTTATATACTAAAATGCAAACACTCGATTTCGTAATGGCCATGATCCTCGACGTGCCAAAGTTTTTACTTTCAGAGAGGACACCAATTGGCCCAGCTGGTGTATGCCTCGCGAGTTTTACGAGGACTTTTGTTGAGACAAATGGTCTTCTCGTGTTATTCGGCTTTTATTTCACCTTTTTTTCGACGATTGCGTTAGGTTTTTGGAATATACATTGTGCACGACGGGATAATAAGGTCAAGATGAGTAATTTCCGGTATTGCAGCAATATACTCTTGATGGTGTAGTGACTTAAATTATTCTCTTGGCTATCCTTGCCCGCGATCAATCTCAGTTTCACTTCTGAGACTCCGCGCGGCATCATGACAAGTGTCCAGTATAGGCTAATTGACTCGAAAATTTCATCATTTTCTTCTTTTTCATAAAAATAATTTTTTTGTCATCGAATAAAATGATGTTAAAGATATAAAGGGATTTTTTTTTTTAGAGTTATATCAATTGTTGGTAAAAAAAAAATGATTATTTTCAATTTAAAAAAAAAAAACAATTTAAATTATTAATTTTTAATTTGTTTAATCTATGAATACTTGAAATAAATTAAAGTCGAATTTTTTATATAACGGGAAAATTCGAATTATACATTCATAAAATTATTAATTGAAAAAAAATATATTATAATAATAACAAATACAATACAAATTACTCGGTTAATCAGTAATATATAAATACATTGAGAGATATCTCGAAAATTAGTCATCTTCAAAAGTGAATTAATAATTCTTGAAAAATTAGTAATATTGAAAAAAATAATACTAATTTTTTAAAAATTAATAATGACTAATTTTCAATTATAATTACTCATTTTTTTGATAAAATTTTATATTTTGCAGACGTATACTGATCGTATGTCGTATACCAGTCTCGAAATATCAACAATCAACAACTTTTTTTATTATTTACAATCCGATTGAGCTGAAACAGTGCAGATATGAGGCTTCAAAAACTATACATATCCCATTCGAGTTTTATGAATCTCTAATATTTTGAAATATAAGATATCCAACTAATAAATAATAACATAAAGAGTCATAATAATTTTTCTGAAAAAAGTAATTAACAATTTTTAAATACTAATTATATTAAAAATTGATAATTAAATATCACAATAATTTTAATTATTAGAAAAAAAAATCCATAAAAACAATTTAATACTTTTAATTTTTTTTTAGAAAATTAAAAATATCCAAACGTATAATGGTTTTTATGTGCATAAAAATTCTAAAAATTTCCAAAGTAATGCTATACCACTCATATACGATTTTTTAGCAACGATATTGTTAAATGCACTTTTAATCAAGAAATAAAATACTCGATGCAGCTCAGAATAGCAGAAACCAAAGTAGGTTATTCACCTGTCAAGAACCAGGTGAACGCAGCTGTGAAACAGATGGGCATTATATACCAGGTATATATATTTTTATATCATAAAAAGAGTATATAACGATTTTTTAAAACGGAAATTTCCAGAATAAACAAGAGGTCATCTCTGTCACAAGGACAAATAAATAAAAACAAGTATTTACCGATGTTTTAGACATGAAATCGTCGCGTAAATTATCTCTTTTGCTTCAAGTGCTTCTATTCTTCTTTCTAATTCAACTATTTTATATTTCAGCATCGTCTGAGAAGTCAATTTAGCCATGGCAATTATATCCAAGCGTTGAAATACCCTCAACATTCTCCGTTAATAACAAACTTCCATTCGACTTTCAAGATATACTACCAACAATATACACTAACTTATTTTTGCAATATGCATTTTTCAGACACCTAAAAATGCCACTTAAGTAAGTTGTGACACTATTTCGCAGGTAACCGTTATATTTGTATTAATGAAAAAAATCGAATAAGTAGGGAAAAAAATTTTTTCGACGAATTTTATATCGTCATTTAATTAATTCTTTGCTATATTAACAATTTTAAAACCTAAAATTAACTGAATAATAAGTAGAAAATTGTTTTAAATCGTCTAACAATACGTGCCAGTCGGTATTTATTAATTACAAAGCTGAAGAACTAGCAAAAGTCGACTTAGCCGTCATCTAGGCGCCATGCAAGTTGTCATGCACATCTATAGAGATCAAAAGGAAAATATAATGACATGTTTCACATCAAAGTCGGGGCTACAACCCAAATTTCTTAACATATTCCAACATGCTTCTACCCACGGCTCTGTTCTATCTGCTATTAAAATTTGGTAAAAATCATTCCCTTTTTTTTTAAGCACCACAATTCTGTATTTAAGGAGTGTAATATTTTTGCTATCAATCATAATACTTATATTTGAATGTCGATATAATGCAGATAACTACCGTGAACGTGTATGCTATTAATAACAGCGTAAGCGCGGCCATGAGGATTGTGTAAGAAAGGAAGAGATGATTTATGTCAAAGGAGGTTATGTGAGATAAGACTGATAAATAGCAATAAATAATCGACTTTTACTTCGATCCGCCGACAGATCGCAATGACGATTGGGATTTACGAAGGGATCAGTCAGAGTTTTATCGACGTGTCCTTGCGCCTGAGTGCAATGAGCCAGTTCTTCGCACCAAGTGAGAAATGAAACTTTTCCCATGTGAAATTGCAGAGTATTCCTCTGCTATAGGCGAGGTCGAGTCACTCACTCGTAACCGCGGTCCAGTTTGCGATGTAACAATGTATACGCAACCACGCGGCTTATAATGCTAGTTACAATTTTAATCATTAATATTTTGTAGAAAAAAAAATTTTTTTCAATCGTATGAAATTCATTTAATAAAAACAATTTTATAATTTATTTCTTTTATTGTTCTTTACATCTAATAAAATATATTAATAAAATTATTTTACAATAAAAAAAATTTTTTTTTCCAATTTTTAAAGGCGTAAAAGTGAATTTTTACGCCTCAGGGCTGTAAAATACGATTTTTCGTCCCACATTTTCAAAAAATGACAAATTTTGTTCTCTTTTTGCAGAAATATAAAATATAGCTTATTTCATCCCTGATATTCAAGTCTTTTTGTTGAGGGCGTAAAGTTGAATTTTATGCCCTAGGGCGTAAACAAGACAATTTTTTGGTGGATAAAAAAATTTTTTTTTTTTTTTTCAAATAAAAATAATTCGTATGAGAGTATATTATTACTTCTGAATCGATTTTCACCGTTATTTTGGAGTAAAAGAGGAAAAATAAATATAAATATCGCAAATTTTGAAATTATCGGTTAAGTTATAGTGTGGTTATAGTATATATTTCTATGTTGCGCGAGTCGAATTGATTAATTGGCCATTGACGGAAATTTTCCGATAGTTCGAGGTATTTCAAGTCCTTAATTTGAAGCAAACGGCCCCTCTGCGTGTTTGATAATATATGCAGAGGAGTGAGATTGGTGTGAAATTATCGAGTGGAGGTAATACCCAACTAATGCCCCTCCCAGAGTCTCAAAATAACCATATCCAAGAGACACGTGCGCTTGTATACGAAGCTCATGAACCCGCGCGATACAAAATACAGATATTTACCCTCTTGTAAAACATGGAAAATAATCAACTTAAGGCCCCCGCGGCCATATTTCTACGTTTGTGGGTGTTCACATGCAGTATAACTGGATAAAGACAATTTTTAAGTTCGTCACGCGTCGCGGAAGCCACGTACACGCTCTCGCTCTCGTGTATATACAGATCGAGTGTCAAGTTTTCTTTGTCCGATGTTATGGTAAAATTGCCGCAATTTTACCGGTAAAAATTGAAAAGTTTTTCAGACATAAAAAATCAATCGATAGAAAAATTTTCGGAAATTTTATTTAAAATTTCAATTTTTGAGTGTTCCAAAATTTATTGCCTAATATCGAATTTTAGAAACACTTAAGTTGTCAATTATCAATGACACAAAAAAAAAAAAATGTATTTTCAGACTGTGCAAAATACCGTTCTGTTATTTATTTTTTTTTTTTTTCTTATTTGTCAATATTTCAAAAATAAGGTTTATAAATTGTAAAAATTTTCTACAAAAACGATTATCTAAGAAAAATATTTATAAATATTTAAAAACATTTAAAAATATTTTATATTAATTATATTTATAGATTTATTATATTGACATTAAAAAAAAAATTTTTTTTTTATCTCAAAAAAACA